>JABJVR010006770.1:0-12146 GCA_025773905.1 Chitala chitala
AAGCAGAAAAAATGGGTTTGAGTGACCTTCCCAAGGGCCAAATTGTGATGGCTAGATGCCTGGGTCAAAGCGACTCCAAAACTGCAGCTTTTGTGGGATGTTCCTGGTCTGCAGTGGTCAGAACCTACCAAAAGTGGCCCAAGGAAGGAAAACCGGTGAACTGGCAACAGGGTCATGAGCAACCAAGGCTCATCGGTACACATGGGAAGTGACGGCTCCCTGTAGTCCGATCTAATCTGCTGGAAAACCTTGGGTCCTGCCATTCATGTGGTTGTTACTTTGACATGTACCACCTAATTTAAGGACTTAAAGTACCTTCTACTGACAGTTTGGTGCCAGACACCACAGTATACCTTCAGAGGCCTAGTGGAGTCCATGCCTCCATGGGTCAGGGCTGCTTTGGTGGCAAAGGGGGACCTACTCAACATTAGGCAGGTGGTCGTAATGTTATGGTGGATCGGTGTAAATAGAATAAGGTTGAAAACATTTGTTCCCACAGATTAAAAAAAATTATTAATGGAACCACTCATACAGTGTAAAGATTACCATGGCAACACTAGAAACGTTTGGTATATGGCTAAAGATTTCATGCAGTGTTACTTAAAGTGACTTGAGTTTCATCTTCATAAGCAGCACTAAAAAGTGGCTGTTTCTACCTTACTTTGTTTTTTTTACTGTAAGACACCTTTAAAATATCCAAGTTGGCCACTTTGGTCACACAGTTAAATTTTAACAAAACTACATATTTACAAGCAGTCCCTCTGGCCAGCAAAGGGGCAGGATCATCTTAATATTGACAAAATATCTTTCCTACAAATGGAAATCAACATTTTTAACCTTCAACCCCACTGAAGATGAAAAGCACATCCCATAATCCCTTGTGCTAACATTTACAGGAAGAGCTGAGCTCTGCTATACACCGAATTTCACTCTATGTACGATCTGAGGAACCTTTACGCATCTCTAACATTTCTATTTTGTTTACACAAATTTGGCTTAAAGTGGGAAATTACCATTTCCTTACCACTGGAAGAAAACATTGCTGAATTTTAAAATATAAATTTGTGAAAAGCAAATGTCCCAACACCCTAGTGCAAGCTGGTCTCCTTATCCGAGTGTGAATCTATAACAGCCTGTGCCTACTGCATCTTACCATGGAGGAAGACTATAACTGGGACAGGAAGCACTGACCCAGACTGTGAAGCAAATGGAGCCATTAAGATTAAACAATGACGAAGACTGTTACTCAGTGCATGTCAGATCAGTAGTACAGAAGTCTCTGTTAGCACAGTGTTTTTCCAGATCAGTCAAACTTCTCTGGCTCATGTAACATTTTCAGTGGTCTAAGGGACTGTTAAACATCCATCTAGATTTAGACCTGTTAGTGTGACAAAGAAAAAATATAGCCCTCTATTGCTGACAATGTGCTTCAAGTCCATTAGAGGGTGCTGGTCCCAGCACTGCACCAGCAAGATGACTGGCAGCAGAAAAATTTCTGTAGCATTAATGTCATTTCGACTCATCCTACTTGAATTAAAATTTCCGTCCACTCTTCCAAAACTGGTCCTCGGACAGAGGGGGCTGCCCACTGCACTGCCTGGGAGGTCGGGTCCAGTCAGAGGTACGTGTCTCCACTGTAGTCGCTGTTTCGGGGTGGCTGTAAAGAGGGGCCACCCTCAGCTCTTAGTCATAACGGCTTGTCAATGACAGATACACCTACAGAAGGAGAGGCGTGCGTTTGACAATCAGCGCACATACAGTGGACTCTGAGATGACCAGGTGTCACATTCTACTGCCTATACGCCTTAGCTCCCAGTCGTCCATAACAACTGTGATCAGACAAACCAGGGAGGGGCCATGCAGGCTGGAATGGCCCCACCCACAATCCTCACCTGCATAGCTCCGCCCATTGCTCATATTTATAGGAATGAGGCTCCACTTGTCAGTGGCAGGGTTGTAGTACTCCACAGAGGACAGGTTGCAGGAGCCATCGTCTCCACCAATCACGTACAACAATCCATTTATGGCACATACTCCTGTGTCATAAGGATGTCAATCAGCAGTCATGACCTCCGTTGTCAAAGGGACAAACACAATGTAGCCAACAGACACACACTGCCTTCCACTGTAACTTCTAAAGGGGGCTGACCTAACCTTGAGTGCTACATGAATTTTAGAGTCAGGGCCATCTGTAGGCATGCAGTTGCAGTGTAAAGGCACCTAAAGAGGACAAATGTTTTGCACAGTATTGGGTTTTGTGTCATTTATTTGTTTAAAATAATAAAACAGAACCTCACTGTCACTATTTTTCTGCGGAGGAAAGCAACATCAGAGGTATCTCAGCTTGGAGCATAAAAAATGCCTAAAATGGTCCCGGGTATAGTGACTTATACTGCTTTTACTGAATAAATAAATACCAATGTGTTTGGCTGCAGGTCCAATGGCTGTTCTGTTCACACGTGTGTGTGTGTGTGTGTCTGGGTACACGGGACTCCGTACCTGCGTTCCTTCGGCACATGTTCATGTCACACACCTGCCTCCAGGTGTTACTGGGTGGGTCGTAAACCTCCACGCTTTTCCTGACCAGGGGACCATCATGGCCCCCCGCAGCATACAGCTGTCCGCCAAGCACCCCAACACCTGCAGAATAAAGGTGCAAAAATGCAAACATGCTGAGTGCAGTACTACAACCAGCCACTCGGGAGCGCTTGTGTTCAAAGCTAGAGGGCCACATTTACACCAGCTGACAAAGTATTTGGCATCACACTTTCACAAGCAACGTGCAGAACTAAACATGTACAACAGCTCTGGAGACCAACCCGGCCAGCACAGTCAAAGGAAACCCGGGACTAAAGTGTTGCATTATTCCACAGTATGGGACACAGAAAGGTGTCAGGTGGTGACGTATGTCTGGGACTGGTACTGACAGTGCAAGGCAGAGTGAGATTGGAGTATTGTGAGGAACCGCTGTGTGAGGCACTGAGAGGGTGAGGCCGTGTGAGACAGACACCCAACACCCTACCGGCTCCACTCCGGCGAGTACTCATTTCAGCTACATGGTTCCACTGGTTGCCGACAGGGTCATATTCCTCCACTGTGCTGAGGCACTGCCGAGACGCGCCGTCGTAACCCCCGACCGCGTACAGCTTCCCTGCACGACACGCACATACATGTCAAAAACACACTCGCACACATACATTCAGACTGGTTGGTTCACAAACACATGCAGTGTCACAATGCTTCCTTTGTTTGGAGGGGGGGGGGGCTTACCATCTACCACACCAACCCCCACACTGCTGCGCCGTGTGTTCATGGGTGCCACAAAAATCCACTCATTTGTGTTACAGTTGTAAGCTTCTACAGAGGACAGGCCTGTGAACAGTAGGGGAATAAACAGCCACACTGTTCATCTGATAAAGCACAATCAGGAGAATAAACAGCAGAGGTGTCAGGCAGAGGTTCAGTACAGACCCAGTGTGGGACAGAGGTTCAGTACAGACCCAGTGTGGGGAAGAGGTTCAGTACAGACCCAGTGTCCTCTATGTCAAAGTGGGGTCACCTGTTAACAAGCTCAACATTTGGCCGTAGTCGGAGAGACACAACGGGAGTTCCGCACCTCGCTATAACTTAGATCCGCATTACAGCAGACGCAGGGACAGGGCGTGGCCTACCTGTACTGCCGTCAAAGCCGCCAACAGCGTAGAGCAGGTCCCCCAGTACAGCCGCCCCCAGCGTACTGCGTCGCTCCTGCATGCTGCACACGGAGCTCCACTGGTCCCGCACGCCATCGTACACGTCCACCGTGCGCACACGCAGGGAGCCGTTAAACCCACCTACCGCGTAGACACGTCCCGCCATGAACACCACGCCTAAAAAACACAGATGCGGAAGGCGTGTTAACAACGTCAGCTGTGTGCGTGGACAGCTGGAAGGCATGAGGTTCCCCACCAGAAAAATAAAGTAAAAGCAAGACCCGAGTCAGAGTCCTGAGGCAGAACCTGGAGCAGCCCACCTGCACGGCACCGTCGGGTCGGCAGCTCAGCCACCTGGTACCAGCGGTCCTCTTGGAAGTCGTAACACTCCACACTGCGGATAGCCTTAGGTGCCTGTCCACCGACCACGATCATTACCTGACAGACGATGCAAGGGGAAAGAGGGGGACGTTTCAGTGCTCTGTTCGGGTGCTGAGCCGTTAGTCCAGCAGTAACTCAATGTTAACACAAGGACAGGTTCCAGTAACACACGTTTTTGGGCCGTCTCACTACCCTCGCACTCTCACTTTCCCCCACGGACTCTGGCCCACCCCCCCCCACGAGAGACCGACTGCCCTCTGGGCAACGGCCCACCTTGGGCAGGCTGACAGGCGTGCGTGGTCGCGTGCGGTCCGTCTTCATCAGGTAGCGCTGATCTGGAGGCAGGAGGTGGTACTTCATGGCCTCGATGAGGAAGTCCTTGCAGGTGCTGTTATTTTTGATCAGTGCTTCCTCCTCCACGATCTGAGGGAAACACCAGTCAGAGTCACGACCCCATGAGCCCTCTCAGCAGAGCAAGTGACACACCCTAACTTCACAACAAGCACACCTGGACCAGGTAGTCCCGCGAGAGCAGGGGTAACCGAACGTGTTCCATAAGCTTCGGCATGTGCTGCAGCCGACTCTCCTTGTCATGTTTAATCCATGCAATCATGGCTTCAAACACCTGCCGAAGACACAAGGACTGGAGTCAGAATCCTCCCACAGAACTGCAACACGGCCGCCAATCTCCAGCGTACCTTCCTGTGTGTTGCAGGATGAAAGTGACAACTGATATCTTCAACCCTTTTACTTATACAGTTCTTTTACTGTTCAACATCCAAAGATAGTTAGGATAGAGAGATTCTTCAGAGACACACGCCTTCACAGTTTCCTGTTTTGTCCATGCAGCCTTGTGGTTAGTTCTTTAGCACGTAAACAGTTGTGTCCGTGTACCTTCTCCTCCGAGGCCACGGTGAGCGTGTCGCTGGAAATGAGTCGGCACACCTGGTGTAGAGACAGCCCCAGGTACTCCTCACCCAACATCACCTCTGGGAAATGCTGTTCTGTTCCACACACAACACAATGAGTAGGTCACACATATTCAGTAGAAAGAAACACCTCGCTGTCTTGGAACATGTCAACCCCCCCCCCAGACACACTACCTCAAAGGCACCCCCGCCACGTAACCTGAAGCTCAGCATTCCAACTACAACTCAACAAAGTGGAACACACACACACACACATACACACACACACACACACACACACACACACGGGTGCACAGAGCAAACTGTAAACAAACCAGATCAATGTGAATGACAAGTCACAGAAGCCCCCTGGTGGCTTACCACTTACCAGCATACGTGTGGGCTTGGCTCAACAGCTGGGTACAAGCGTGTAGGTCTGCAAAGGCTCGGATGCCCAGGCAGTTAGTAGGGTGCAGCTGAGTGCGCAAGAAGTCACAGCACGACTGGCGCACGTCCATCAGCTGCAGGAGGCTGGCAGCGGGCAGCAGCACCTGTGCAGATAGACGTGGAAAAAAGGGAACATGAGAGTGAGGGAGAAGGAGGGGCGGGGAAGGGGGTACAACAGAGAGACAAGGGAGGGAGTGTAAGAAAGAAAAGGGGGGGTTGGGCAAAAATGGAGAGAAAGAGTGAACTACTCGTGTGAACACAGAACGCATGGGGCACTCACTCACTCGTGAGAAACTGCTCACTGACTGTTCACAAGCACACAGATGATGACAGCAACATAACTTGAGCAGTCACACCGAGGTATTCAAGGTGCAGCTAAAACAACTCCTGTTAGTCCACTGGGAAAGGTGGGGACATCTAATGTTCTCAACCTGGACAACAGGACAGGAAACACCCACGTATTTACTCAGATAATGGCTTCAAGCATGCATAAAAGGAAGACAAAAGAGGAAACATCTCTTCCTCTGCTTTATGGATAAGCCAAGGGCTGAATGTCAAAAGATGAGGTGTATCAGTGGGTGGATTAGCCTAGCATCTGGCTAGCTCACATCGAGGTGTGCTATATACATTAGACTGACAGCCCAGAGCCCAGAGCCCAGAGCCTAGCACTGAGCTAGCCTGTACGGCATTCTCAGCCTGGCCTTACCAGGAGGGCAGTCTTGGTCAGCCGTATGTAAAAGCCAAGCATTACATCACTCAGTACCCTGACATGTCCAAACGGCCGCTACTTCTAACATTAAGACAATCCACACAAACGGGTTCATACACACGCAGCGACGATAACAAGGCGCAGAGCATACAAACAGGCCGTGTGCAAACACAGGCAGGATATCCCCTGCCCAAGGACGCATTTCCACCCTTAATAATGAGAGGAAGTGGCTGGACTTTTCACCTGCTGCTGCTCAGGCCATGGCAGACGAGGGAGACAGACAGACAGGGAAAGGGAGACAACAGGGAGAGACGGAGAGGGAGACAGACAAACAGGGAGAGAGAGACAGGGAGAGGGAGGGAGGGATACAGACAGACAGGGAGACCGGGAGAAGGAAACAGGGAAAGGGAGACCGGAAGACAGGGAGAGGGAGACAGGGAGAGAAGCACCACTAAGCATGGCACCAATTCTAACCCACATCATCATGTAGGGGAACGTGTGCCCACTGCCCTGCCCCTGTGGAGGTCCAGTATGGCAGGCAAACCCAACACTACACTGCTCAGCTGATACATCAGCCGTACTCAGGTACACTGTCAACATGTCCTTTCTAAGTTATATGTACAGCTTTAAAACTTTAAAGGTTTTCTTTCTTTCTTTTAAATTTTAAGGATTTCAAGCTTCACACACTTTTTTATACACACTGCTA
This sequence comes from Chitala chitala, assembly GCA_025773905.1. NCBI lineage: Eukaryota > Metazoa > Chordata > Actinopteri > Osteoglossiformes > Notopteridae > Chitala > Chitala chitala. Next base: position 6,844 of record JABJVR010006770.1, read on the forward strand.
TTATTCTGAACATAACTGTATATGTGCACACTACAATGTAATACTATGTACGGTGGATCCAAATTATGTCCAGTCTGCTTCCAACCTGAAACAGAACCTCAGCATGTACACTTCTGCACACACCTGACATCAGACAGTCGTCTGTGAAGCGTCGGCTAAAACAATGTTAACCATCTTCATTGGTCAGTACATTAGCCTTACTTTCCAGAACATGTTTTTCTATTAATTGGTAAAGCCGTGTCCTAACTTTGTATTCTATGTTTGCATCCTAACTGAAGCCGAAGTTAGCCATCAGCTGTGTTCTTACCGTGTAGGCTACATTTGCTCTATCAGCTGAGAAAGCTGTATCCAGCATATATTCTTCAGGTGACAAAATGCAGACAGTCTGCATTACAGGCAGCCCTGTGTGTGCGACGCTGAAAACACCCACAAGTAGTCTCTCACCTGCACGTTGTGCTCTGTCACCTCAATCTCTGCAGTGTAGATGTAATCCACCAGCTTGCGCAGCGTCTGTCCATCAACGTCGCGGATCTCAACCTGCTGGGCTTTGCTCTCGCTCAAATCCCCTGTGTGCCATTCAGACATGAGGCTCAGTCTTCTCACGCTTGCCAAAAGGTGAATGTTGACAAGGTTGACTACATTTATCAGTCTGGTTTACACTGACCAAACCACCAGCCGACATAAACATGCAGTGTCTATACTGGTTACGTGTGCATCAATAGTTAGGTAACACTGAGACAGTTTGTACATCTAACGGGACTTTTAACCAGTACACGAACCCAAACCCACATGCCTACTCAACACAGCAAAATGTAAAATTACATAAGGGATGAAGTCAACCCATCTTTTATTTCATAATTTTTTTAACTTTATAGCCCCAATAGAAGATTTTCTAACCAGAATAGCTGGATCCAAAAGGAAAAACAAGTAGAAAAGGGATTTAATCCTCACTGTATTATTTAAATGTCTCACTGTATTAGGCAGCTCCAGGTGTCAGTATTAAACTTCTCAACAAAACTTCCCCAGCTGACTATTGTAGCGACAAGCTCTCGAGGACAAGAAGTAAGAACTCTCTCACACAGGAAAGGGGCTGCATGACGAATTAGTGCAGTAAAGGTATGAAACGCCACCCTACATGCATCCAAAGCGTTGGACTTGGAGCCTACCTGTGAACATGGCACAGAAGTAGGGGCTACAGGAGGCCAGGACCACCCTGTGGGCTGGGATCTCCACGTCCTCTGCCAGAAGCAGTACGTCACACAGCATTTTCTTACTGCAAGGACACAATTCCACACACGCGCGCACACACAACATGGCGTTATGAGCACAAATGGACAACCCATAGTCAGGTTCTGAGCTGCCTTTGGCAGGGAGACCACAGTGCCTTAGGAGAGCACAGATCTTATAGCCAAAACAGTCCCTTAGTAAAAGCAGCTGGAAACATCTTGGACGATGTATGATGTACCTGTACTAAAAGCCTTTTAAAATGAATTTCTCAAACAAGTATTGCTGTGCCTCTACTCCTGTCCACAGTGCAACATCCTTCATTTATTTCTTTGAATTACCTGGTTTTTTCCCCTCTTGTGCCTTTCTATGCAATTTTTTGTTCCTCTCCCCTATATCGTTATTCATGTACAGTACTTTCAGGACTACGACATCCTCTTATCCCACATGTCTGCTACGTGTCTTCAGAAATGCACTTGTAAAGCACACTATACAAAGTGAATTAAACTGACTGAATTTCACAGTATGGCATGACCAAAGCTGCTGAACTAATGCACCTAACATGTGAAGTACAACCGTGAGGCACACTGTTCCAATCCAGGCCCGTGCCATCAGAATGCTATCCCAGCCTCCGTCTGCTCCTTTGCAGCCATCACTGGCCAAGCAGGAACACCGCTCACCTTCTCAGATCGTTCATCAGTCGGAAAGCTTTCCTCATGTGGGAGTGGTTAAAGGTGCATACAGCAGAATCCTGATCATCCTCCCACAGGTCCAGGGGTGGCTGTGGACTTGACTTCTGATTCCTGCAATGGGGAAAACACACAGTAGTCTGGGGCCAGTGACTTCAGCAGAGAGCCATTACATCATCGACACCGTGATTAGTGTTTCTATCACGCCCGCGTGAGACAGATACCATAACGTCTGACATGAAAGCAACACACTTAATTTCTAACACCTTAAGACACCTTAAAATGCAGAGACACATGCGCCATTAACCGATAAGTTTGCTAGTCTAAAAAATGCATGTAATTTTATTTACTCATGATAAGAAATCGGAGTGGTTGAAATTTGTTTTAAACCTATTAGCAGCACAATGAATAAAATGGTAAGTGGTACAGGGTGCAAGTGTAAACCTGGTTGCTGTAATTTTATAAATTAAAAATAGTTACAAATTTGTTACTTGCAAATCCAGACGACTGAGCAATGAGCAGTTTTAAAGGTAAGAATGCATTAGGTGCTCCATACAAACCTGATGTCACAGTACACTCATTTAATAACATTAACTCTTTGGGTCTACTGTACAACGCTGTTCGTAATTTAGTCATAACTGTATTTTGCCAATTTAAAGACGACAATGCTGGTAAGGACAGTATATAAATATATTAAAGCTTATTCAAAGGAAAGTGGACTCATTGACTCCAAGGTAATATTTACATAGCGTGGGACAAGGTGTGTATTTAGGGTGCAGACTGTAAATTACAGTTTAGGCTACTAAACTCTGTATATAGTTACAGTTTGCACGCCAAAGGCGGCTGTCTTCCCAGTTTAGTGTCGGTGACTAATATTTTGTATTTTTTTAGTAATTTCCTCTCTCATATTAATTTTTAATAATGTAATCGCCTGTGTAATTATTAATAGAATACCTTTGTGGCATAGCCACGGTTTATTTCGCCAACACTTTCTGTACTGCAGCGTGAAGAAGCTCACACACTCTCTCACACACACACACACACACACCTCAAACATCATTTCCCTCTAGTACAGTAGCACGTATGTGCACACTTCACAGCTACAGAGAAAAACAAATGCAAAACATAGTTAGTGTTAACACAAATTTCATGCGTTTAAAATAAAAAACGAGTCTTTCACTTCCACGTGTTTAACATCACATGCTCTTGCGTAGTTTACTAATCGCACGTAACATTACATCAGTGTGTGTGTGTGTGTGTGTGTGTGTGTGTGTGTGGGGTGGGGGGGGCACTGTTTAATTGTTAAACTATTACAAACACGATACGATGGAGAGAAGACAGTTGTGTGTAGTAGACTAAAAAAAGTGTAACTAACAATAGCTCGTCACCATTCTCGTCGTGGCCATGTAGAGCCGGTCAAAGCTGACCGATATGCGGAGCAGCACCGAGTGCTTCACGTTACCGACGGAATTTTACTACAATTCATAAAATCTAACACAATGACCACTTTTTGTGCTAATTTCACAGGGATTACGGAGAACCAGGAAACGGTTCGGTCCTCCGTCGCACGACTGCAGAAAAAGAAGTGGACCGAGTGGTCCCGTCCCGTCCATTCGGACTCTTACCCTGCGCGCTCCATGTCCCGGTTTTACTGCACGAGCTCCGTCGCCACTCGCGGGCCCGTGGCTCTCAGCACGAGCCCTCCCCTCCGCTCGTGGGCCCGTGGCTCTCAGCACCAGCTTCCCCGCTTCCACTTACCACTCCATTAGGCGTCTGGAAATGTGTTTCAGCGCATCGAAGTACCCTAAGAGAGGCTGAAGTAGCGATGGCGGAGCCCGGTGCCGTCCACTTGAGCACGGTGCCTACATCCCACAGCCCAGCGGAGTCCCGCACAGGAAGCCGTCCGGTTCCCACAATCCCTGTCTAAACCCACCCTTTCCTTTGGCGGCGCTGCAGCCGCCGCACTGTTACTTAGCAACACCGTACATAAATGTCACTCATCTTTAATTATATTACACACGCACAAGTAAAACCCAAACTGAAACTTAATCAGCTGTTCGTTTCGGCAAACTGGAAGTGTGTTTTTGTGAGAAGCGCATTCAGGGAGGGCAGAGAAAAAAATAATAATAATAAAGCGTAATTTTTTATTTTAAAACAAATTGTGCTTTATTATTTTGAACGGAGATAGCAGCTATTGTAGACTTGCAACAACCAAAGCTTTTTATACTTTTGAGCATATGACAGTGACAAGGGCAAAAAGACAAAACAATCGAGATCTTCAGCTAAAGGTCTTTATTGAACATGTACAGAACAGATTGGAATTTAAAAGCATTCATTCAGATTATGCAAATGTGCATTTCCTCTATAAAATCCACCCACCATTACTGTTACACTCCATGTTCTAAGTATACTAGAGGGCGGTGGTCTTGGGGGGATAAAAATGTTAACCAGATTCTGAAATCAGTGCTGACTGTGGATGTGCACCACCATCTTGCAAGTCACACAACATCTCCTTGCATTTCCTGCCACATCAGAAAACACGTAGGTTACGTGATCCAAGACGAACCTGTCAAGAAGAGCAAGACATGTCAACGTACAATGCAACATCGTCAATGTGACCACTCTTCCTTCTTAATATTACACGCCCAGTTCATGTCGGTTATACCACACTTAGTGTAACGAGGACGTGCACGTGTCCGAAAACACTGTAAAAATGCTTCAATTTGCTGCCCTCTCCTGGTGTCAAAACAGCATGCATTAAAAAGGGCTCTTCACTAAATCCAAACTTAAAATACACGATGGGAAATCAAAAATGCACGGAGTCGGTTTGCGCCTTGTGTTTTCATCAAATAATAAAAAAAATGTATCACTTAACATTATACCTTCTGTAAGGAAAGGCAGCACGTTTGCACCAGAGAGCAGGAGGAGCACGTGACGCCCCCCCCGCCGCCATTTCCTACAACTGATGCAATGTCTCACCGGTCGACACGCGTTCACAGCCCACTTTCCTCTCCGCAAACGCAAAGCTACTGATTTATTAATCTGGAAAATTTACACAAAATACAATCGGTTTTAAATCACCGAAATTTTTAACTAACGGGACCGTATAAACATGTAGTGCGATATTTAAAAATGTTAAAAACTCTGAATCGTCTCATATTGATGCGATTGTTTTCCCCTTCGACAAACGAAAGGTTTGTCAAAGATCACGCGTAACGAAACCGCGTCTCATTTCTAACACCATCGTTATCTCGCAAGCGGCAATTCTTGTGCTCCACAAATCATGGGCTCCTTTAACCCTTTCATGCATGAACTGAAGTCACAGTAGGGATTTTTTTTTTTTTACCCCAGTGTCACTTTGGGTATGGACAGAGAGAAAAAAAAAAATTT
>JABJVR010006771.1:0-12145 GCA_025773905.1 Chitala chitala
CCCCCCCCCCCCCCCCCCCCCCCCCCCCCCCCCCCCCCCCCCCCCCCCCCCCCCCCCCCCCCCCCCCCCCCGCCCCGTTGGTGTTCCATGTGCAGTGTTGAGGAAAAATCATAAATCGACACTGTTTTTGCAAATCAGTATTTATGAGGTTACTCTGGCTTTCAGCACCTTTAATCTTTTCTACATTGTCAGTCTTGCACGGCCTTCTGGCGGGTAGCCTCAGGGAAGCTGTTCTTAATATAAATCCCATCTGGTATTGACAACAATAGAATTTTATTGACAGTTGTGTAAATTTGCAGTCCCTTGAAAAAACAAAGAAACTCAGTTGATTTCTTTGCTTAAACAGATATTTTTGTGCATTGCAACCACCACTGCGTACAATTTTGTTGCTTACTAGTTTGTCTTTATGACTTATGGTAAGCAGGTCTCAAACCTGCAGCCACATGCATGTTCTGTCATTAAGTGACCTACTCATGTTCGTTTGAGTTAATTTCTATAGGTATGTAGTTTGGATGTCACCTGTGACTGTGATCTGTGTGTACTTCTGTAGGCAGTTCCTGAAGTCGCCGAACTTTGACGGCTGGTTTAGGAACCGAAGGAAGGAGATGACTCAGAAGCTGGAAGCTCTTCATTTGGAGGCCCTTTGTGATGAGGTTAGATGCCGTGCTTTGTTGGAAAGTGTCTTTAAAAAAATAGTGCTGCAACCCAAACCTGTTTCTTAAATTCTCTAACCTGACTTTAATAATGTTTTTTCCCCATTTCAGAGGAGTTTCATCCTGTTTGCTTACTTGCTCTTATTGAAACATCTTCTGGCTGAGTTGCTTAAGACCAGGCCATTTGGAGGGGTCCACTTTCATTTTCCACTGCCTTTTTTAATCCCTCATTTCTCTAGTGCCATGATTAATTTCCATTCAGACAACCTTCAATGAACCTTGAACCTGTTTCAAGTTGACATGGTACATATTTTTGTAGACCACTTTCTTGATAAACAATGGTTGCAATCACAAAGATCGAGAGGGTGCCAGAAAACTTGGAGGTTTGACCTGGGGTGAATTGTAGCGCATGCATGGGGCGTTCCTCGTGGAGAAGGCTGATGAATGAGTTGCTGCTTCCCCCTCTGCAGGATCTTCAGCTGCGTGTCCAGAAGCACACGGAGGTGGAGACGGTGGACCTTGTGCTGAAGCTGAAGGACAAGCTGGTCAGTATAAAGTTCTGCATTGCATAAAATTATGCAGCTGTGAAAGGCAGATTCCTGTTTGCCTTCGTAGCCTCACATTTATTACATGAAAGGTTTATTTTAGAATGGCCAGTCATACCAGTGAATTGACATGAAAGGGGAATACCATGAGCAGTGAGAAACTGCTGTGTTTATAAAACTGGCTTTTGCAGTTTACGTGCTCAGTCATCAGTTGGGTCAACTTGCAAGTTTAATGAACTGGAAGATTAAAGACGTCAGTTTACAACCTGTTGTGTTGTACATTGGGAATACTCCGATCAAAATCTGCTGATTTTTTTACTCCAAGAAGGCCATTTGTGATTTATAAATTGACTGATTTTAAAAACCAATTTTGCGATGTAATTTCCATTGTTAATGAAACACAGTGTGCATCTCTTTATACTGCCCTCGCACTGTTTAACAGTTCAGAGCTAAACAGTTGGCTAACACCTCAGTTTCTTCCCAAAAATGTCTGTGCTTGTTTTTCTTTCTCTGATAATTTCTACTAAAACCAAAGCGCACACAATTACGTAATTATTTTTAAACAGCAATAGGAATATCACCAGTGTTGACTAAACTATAAAATGCAGTGTTTTTGTTGTTAATGTTACCTGTATAAAGTATCATATCTATAAAGTATCGAAAATTTAAATTTGTTTTCATTATTGCAGGTCTCTCACTGAACTGAATAATTTCCGTTTTTCTAACAAGTGCAATATTGCAAAACATACCACTAGGGGGCAGTAACAAAACATCCTCATAACGTAAACAATTACAGTGCAGAAAACTGCATATTATGTATAAATGTCTTCTGCTTGCATTATTAGCAAAACACCCATCATTTCATGTAATTTAATATTTTGTTATTCAATGATGATGAAATTGTATGCCATCTATACTTAATTTTGGTACATAAATTATACTTGTGGTCTACATTGCATTTTGAATGAGAATTATCGAATCTTACATTTAATCCTTAAGTAGTTATACAATGTTTTTTCAGAAATGGCATGGGCTTTTATTAACAATGGGATGCCAACTTAAACATGAGATTTATGGGGGGTGGGGGGGTGCCTTGATCGGAACGTTCCTTTCACACAAGTGAAAAGTATAAACCAAGAAATTCCATGAATGAGGGACCACAGAGAAACTTGTTTAGATATTAATAAAATTTACTGAAGGGTAGTACTGACTTGGAAACTGTCATTAATCCTGTTCGATTATGTTTGAAACTTATTTACACTTTGCATATCCTGAAATACGACTCACCTGAGGTTATTTCAGTCTCTGACAATTTGATATAAAAAGATGAAATATACTGTTTTGTGAAAAGTTTCTCAGTTTTGCTTGGAAACATATTCATGCTGTAAACCAAACTCATTTTGAGAAACTGCTGCAACAAACATGAAAGGTTGTCACAGCAAAGGTAGAAAATTGCAGTCCTGTGCACATTTGTATTTCCCTTTGTAATCCACAAATGTGCCAAACTGAGTGGATCACTTGCTCTTTCCTGCCCTTTTCATGCTTTGCCAATACGTGTGCCTCAGACACAGGCTGAGCGGGAACAGTTACCAGTCAAAGCGGCAACGCTGGCCAAACTGCGGAGCCACATCGAGGCAGTGATCCTGTCGCTGCCTGAGGACCTACAGGGCATACTGCTGAAGCCGTCCACACTGTGACAGCCACTCCACACCTGGCGCACCCAGGCCTGGGCTCACCAGCCCAGGGAAACGAGCAGACTCAAATCCAGGAGGTGCTGGAACACTCTTTAAAAACATTGTCATCAATTGAACATTTATGCACAGAGAGTACATATGCATTTATGGGCATGTGTCCTGTGCAACGCTGGCATTGAGAGAACCAGTGATATGGCATCGTATAGGTGCGTCCAAGTAACAGATTTGGAATCGCTCATTTCTAAGAGGGCGGGACCTTTGTACCACAGCAGCCCAAGGGAAAGACTGGATCTTGGTGAAGTTGTGTCCTGCCAGCACCTCTGGTGCCCCCCCACCCCCCACATCATCTTTTCTTCAGCTTCTCACTTTGGCTAACGCAATCTTCACAGGAGCAGAGCAAAGGTGTACAGCTGGGACGGTCCGCAGGGCTGAGGCTCATCACGTCGTGTTTCTTCCCCTTCCTGTCATCGGATTGCCGCAGTTGTGGGAATAAATGTGTTAACGCTGTGGTATTACTGCCATCTTATGAGTTGGGAGGCTTCTGGGACACTTCAGCACACAGTGATGTTAGGCTGAAGGGGTGCCTTGAGAGTTTGGACAGCTTCCAAATATGGCATCAGATTGGTACATTGAGCTGAAGGGTTGAAGTCTTTGGACTGAGTTGTCATGGGAACTTATTGCAAGTCTTGTAAATTAGGTTAAGTAAATGGTTGTGACAGTGTCATTAAATTAGGGATTGGTTTTAGGGGAATGCTCTGATTTGCACCCATTTTTAGGTGCTACTAGATGGTATGTTTTAGTAAATGAAGTGACAAAAAAAACCTGTATAACACTAATGTCTTTATATGCTGTCGTAACAGTTGCATGACACTGGTTCTGCTACCAGAGCATGGCTATAGACAGTAGCCTAACTTGAATTATTTTGTTAATGTCCAGGAAACTCATGGACTGTGTGTATAGATTTTGGACACACTGCTGCTGTTGCTAAAATTTGCTTTTCTGTTTCTTGCCTGTTGCACTCAGAATTAGGCTGACATCTGAGGACTTGACTGTTCAGGCCTCATCTCTAAATTGTCATTTTAAGGGAAAAAGCTCTTCGAACAGATATTTACATTGTCAAAGAGATACAATGTTGCCTTACATTGATATTTGGTGTCATCAGAGACTGTTGTATGAGTCACTAATGTATTTTCCTTTATTCTAATATTACTTTTGGTAAATTTACCTAGGATAGATATAGTTAAATATAATTTGAAAATGGCTGTTGTATAAAAGGTAAAGTTGCCTTATTACAATCATGTATGCTTAGAGGCTTGGAAATGAGACTTGCAGGGGGGTGGGGATGTAGTATAATGTCTTGCATAAAAAAATTAAGATAACTGCATCACAAGGTGCTGGTAGGATAACAGCCTGAAACATTCTTTTGAGTTGTGAGCTGTGCTGTGCAGATTTAATGGGCCAGGAGATTGTTGGAGGCCACCTTCCAACCTGTACACTTTCCACCTTCCGTGCCTTCTCAGTCATAATTGCGTTAGTTTTTATCAATCTTGTTTTAATGTTCTGACATTTTAAAAAAATTCAGTTATTGCAGGGCATGCAGTGTTTTGTAAAGCCATACCAAATAACATGTATGAATTATGAGAGGTCTCCAAATGTTAATTGTACCCAATTAACTTAACATCTTTTCATGGGGGAGAGACTAACTTCTGTCTGCATTTTGTGTTTAATACACAAGTATAAAACACCTTATTACCAAACTGGTGTGTGGGCATATACCTCATAACAGTGCCCACTATGTTATTAAAGATTTATTCCCATTAGGTGCTCTTTTACTTAGAAAATACAGGAATAAATTCTGATTCAACAATTCTCTCAGATTTGATGTGTATATAAGTACACTGATTAGACATGGACAATTTCACGTCTCAAGAGTTGAAGTGGTGTGCTAGTTTCTGTTCTAACTGAATTGCTTTATTGGGTTCATTGCTTGAACAGTGAGTTGACTCACCTGGTGTTTGTAACATAAATGATGTAAGGAATGCATTCTAAATCATGCTGGCCTGTGGTGCTTGAGTGGTGGAATCTTCCAGCATATAGTGCTAAGCAATACATAACTGTGTCACTGAGTGGGACGTGCTTTTTTTTTTTTAACACCCGTATTTTTCTTAGTTTTAACTGTGATGTGTGTTGAAGGTTTCCCTGAGATTGAGTTGTACCTCTTCGTGACAAACCATTTTAATCAGTGTTGTGTGGCACAGAATCTGAGACTATTGGTTGTTGGGCAACCACTAAAATTTTGTATTTTTAAGATAAACCTATTTTAACATGCTTGTATTTTATATAGAAGTCTATTCTCGTACACGTTTCTTTTAAAAAGTTGATGTTATGCTTGACGTTGATGATATTTGTGTAATTAGGTGGGACAATAGTTGATTTCATATTTTTCCCCAGTATTGTTTAACATGCATAGTAATAATTTTAACTTAAGCACACTGAGTATACTGGCAACATTTTTTACTGATATTTTTAAAAAGCCATAACCACTGATGCATTTTGAATGTCACTATGTGCATGTGTTCCAGTAGACCAGATAATGTATGTAGACACCGAAACGTTCTGCATTATCATATCTGTAACTTCACAATTTCTTTTGAAAGAGTTGGTATTTTTTAATTATACACGAATAAAATGATGACCAAGGGCAACTTTTTGTGTTTTATTCTTTACAGCACCTGTTATCAGTTCGCGTATTATTTCCAATACTTATTGCCCTGCTTCATGAAATATATTGATACTAAGCAAGTCTCTTAAGAATTGTTATCCGGTTAAGTTTAGGTGCCCGTGTCGGTGAATGGCAAGAGGATGTTGATAAACACTAAAGTGATCTTCGCAGATATTTCCATCTTTTGTATTTTTATTTTTCTCTCGACCTAAGGTTGCGAACTGATGCGCTCCGTTATTCCCATCGACGTTTACTATATTATTGCGACTCTTATAACGATTCAATGTGAGACGTATTTCTTCCTCAAAACAAGTCTTCAGATCTTTTTATGTGTAGTCTCAGAACACAACCTTACGTTGAACGACACAGGAGCAACGGCTACACAATTTTCATACAATATCTAATAACTGGAGAGGTCGTTCCTTCGGTTCATCATTACCCGTGTAGCCTGTGTACATGAATACTTTTCCAACGCGAGCGCTGTTACGCGTTACGCAAACTACAGCAGCGTTTCCAAACGGCTGAGGGTGTGACCCGGTGCATGCCGGGACGTGGCGTTTGTGACGTCATTTCGACCGCGTTGGAGCGGAGGCTGAGTGACGTGGCAGCGGGAGGGAGGGGGAGCGCGCGAGTCACCAAAGACTTTTTTCCTTTTCCACTTGTACTGCGAAGTCAGGGTTTGTAGTGGGCAAGGTTGTTAAACAGTTTATTTAATTTGCGCTGTAATTTGCTCAGTGTGTGAAGCTTCATCTGAACAGGTGAAAGCAGGAAAGCCGTTCGTCGTACACAGCTCCAACCAGCGACTCCAATTAGTTTTCGGTTTAGAGTTGGCAGTAAAAGATGGGCCTAACGATTTCAAGTGTGTTCTCCCGTCTCTTTGGGAAGAAGCAGATGAGGATTCTGATGGGTAAGTGGGGATTTCCTAAAAACTGGGACCCAGTAAATTACCATGGTAAATATCTAGCTAATTAGGTAACTAGATATTTTGTGGCAGTCTGGGCTGCGTTCTGCTGGAAGGTCTTTGTAAGAGGGCTTGTATCTGCTGCAGTCCTTTCATCATATTAGCCATTGTAATGTGGTCAGTAGTTGGCTAGTTATCTTATTATTTTGGCAATATTGGTACGGATCACTATAGCTTTAGTAGTTTAATGTCAGCGCATTAAAAATGTAACTCTTGTTAGAAGTACATGTAGCAAGATAGCACGTTCGTATTAGCTGTGTAATAAACGTTACCGCGCTAGTCAGCTGGAGGCGATGGTCGGGTGCTAATTTGCTTTGTTAATTTGCACTAAAGTTTCAAAGAAATAATGCGAGCAATTATAGTCGATTAACAAAAGTCAGTAGGTTTTTTCCCTATAGCCACGTCAGTGTATCAAAATTAAACGTGACAATTAAAATTCGCTGAGTAGTAAATCGAGCTCCTGTTTTTGTTAGGTTACATAAACTGGTTAATTTTAATTAATTATTATTATTATTATTATTATTATTAAGGTCCTATATTAATACATCAGTCAGTGGTAATTACGTTCATCTTGGCACATCGCTAGTGTGTTATAGCAAATGTGCAAACTGGCTGAAAACTGACGATTTTGAAAAGCTAACAAAATAAAGGACACGAAGGCATTGGGGCTTGGCTCCGTGCGGGAGGGATGCAGCAGGTTATTGGGTCTGACCTAGGACACGAAAACTTTCTTACGTGTCTAAGTGTTATTGACTTTGTTCTGCGGTCTGAAGTTGCGTGCACGTAGGCGGAGTGGCAGGTAAACCTTGTGGCAGTTCCCGTGTCTAAGTAGGTAAAGTTGCTTGGTTATAAAGACCATCTCCGTGTATAGTGTCGCCCAAGGCAAAATTACATTTATCATGCTTACTCTTGTTGATTTGGAAATACAGTAATGGAAAAACTAGATGTGTCCCACTGCATCGCATTTTATATTTGACATGTCAAGATAGCCGTTCTTAACGGGGAAATAACACGTCTAAAATGCTAATCGGATATGAACATTGTACGAACAGTTTTCAGCATTAGTAGACGAACTTGTGCCGCTGCGTCTTGTTGTACCACAATGGCAGGTTGACATGGCGCGAGCTACTTGCAACAGGAAGCGACATCTGGGGTGGCATGCCACAGCTAGGGCCAACCTACTGCGTTTCCCTTTGAAACAGGACTGCTGTCAGTGATTTCAGAACGAAAGCTTAGAATTAAAATTGATCACCAATTAGGTGTCATTGATTTTAATAACTAGAATTTGTTTTAAGTTGCCTTTTTTAGGACAGTGGCGTGATCGGTACACGTATCGAGTTAACAATGGGATATCGCGATTGTTTGTCTTGATTTTTTTTTTTTTTATGGAATATGCTGGATAGTAATTTCAAATACAAGTTAAATGTTTTCCTTAATGCTGTTTACGTTTTTTACAGTTGGCTTGGATGCTGCAGGCAAGACCACTATCCTGTATAAACTTAAACTAGGAGAAATAGTCACAACAATCCCAACTATTGGTAAGGCTTACGTTGACAAAATCAGTTTCTCTGTTGTGTGAATTGTGTAACTGACAGGTGACCAGATGGCAATTTAGATGCATAATTTTTTTGTGTGTGTGGGTGCTTTTCACTAACATTTATCTAATCTCAAAAGTAATTTGTCACTTTTTATTTCATTTCATTCTGGACATTAGTCTTTTGTTTGGTGTTCTCTGTATGTTAGTTTTAAGTTCTAGACTTTTTTTGCTTTGGGTAAAGTTTACGAAACGGACAGTACGCATTGGTCAGTTATGATTTTCTTTTTTCTCTCTCAGGGTTCAACGTGGAGACAGTTGAGTACAAGAACATCTGCTTCACAGTGTGGGATGTGGGTGGCCAGGACAAGATCAGACCGCTCTGGAGGCATTACTTCCAGAACACACAGGTAACTGTGCTCTCGGTACCGGTAGACCATTCTATCCCATGCTTGTATACAAACACCTTGCTGGGGTTGCGGAAGGACTTGGTGTGTATTCCGTTAAGTGGTCTAAGGAGCAGCAAAGACCATGGCCTAGTACTCCAGAATAGCTTTAGGACTGTCTGTGTCCCAGGCCTTGACTCATCTTTGCATGACATGCTTTAACTGAGTTTGTTCATCCATCTTTGTAATCCCTACAAAAACATGTCCCTGCCCCAGCAACAGTGTCTGCATGTTTTTGGCCATGTGTCTGCAAAAGAGTCCTATTTGCTACTGTTGGGCATTGTGCCCTGTGTTCAACTCCTGTCCCAGCAATTGTAATGGGAAGGGGGTTGCCAGTACTTTTGGATCACTGTGTAAACGTGGGCAGGAGTCACTTAAGCGTAACTTATATGAACCGTGCATACACTGAGACAGCTACCTTGCAAAGGAAAATACTGCAGAAAGCTTTGGTTCTGAGCTCAGTGTAGTGAAGGTTATAAGCTTGCAAACTGCATGCTTAGAAATTAGTACTTGTAACTGGGATTGACTCATATATATATATATATATATATATATATATATATATATGTATATGTGTATATATATGTATATGTGTATATATATGTATATGTGTATATATATGTATATGTGTATATATATGTATATATGTATATATATATATATATGTGTATATATATGTATATATGTGTATATATGTATATATATATATATATGTGTATATATATGTATATATGTATATATATATATATGTGTATGTGTGTGTGTGTCAATAAAACTTTGAGAGTCACTTATACAAGATTTTGTTCATACATGTTTTGGTGAACATGAAATGGAAGCACAGTTATCATTAATTGTGCAGTTTTTTTTTCTGTTTTAAATGAATTACCTGAACAAAGACAAGTCACTCTTGCATGAAAGATTCAGTGTATCAGAGAGGTTTTGGCAAGAGTCCTGTGTTTTTTAGGGTAAGTGTTGGGAATAGGAACACATGTTTCAGCTGAAAAAGAAACATGAGTTTTAAAATGGCTTAATTTGCTGTAGTTGTGAATTCTGTTTAAATGTAATGTAGTTCAAAGCATTTATTTATTTTTTTACAAAATCCCAGTGTGTTTTACTGATGGCAAGAGGTATGCATATTGTTTTGTCTTTATATAGTCCAATTTTAATTATCAGTACTATCCTTAACACTGCTAACATGTTGGAATGCCTGCCTCTTTTGAAAATGTCTGCCTTTAAATAGACATACAGATTCATAGACAAGTTTCCTTGCTGTCAGTGTACCTTCCACTAAATTCTGTATAACTGTGCAGATATATTCTCTTCCTGAAGGATGTGGGTATTGAGGTCAGGGACAGAGGGAGCTGGATAGAAATAGAAAACGCCAATCTTTCCGTACATCTCCCTCTGTGCTGCTCTCAGTCGGGCCACTCCTGTTCACGGCCCTGTGCTAGAATCAGCATTGGCATCATGTGGCACCTGTGCTTGGGTCTCTCCCTCTGTTATAAATTCTAATTCTAATTCTATATTATTCTAAGATAAATATATTTTCAGTTGTTATTGCAGCATGTTTAAATCTCGTGGTCAGAACAGAGCAAAACCTGTTTTCTGTTTGAGTGGGGGTAAAATCATTCATTAAAAAAAAATATATATATTTTTTTTTTTATCATGACTTTGAAGCTTCTGCATTCATTATGAATGCTCCTGTCCTGTGAAAGGCTTACTGTACATGTTGCTGGTCAGCATGGAGGTGACATGCTTTTGGAGATGAGGTGACGTTGCTGTCTTGCTCCTGTTAGGGACTTATTTTTGTGGTGGACAGTAATGACCGTGAGCGCGCACAGGAAGCCTCGGAGGAACTGCAGAAGATGGTAAGCCTGAACACACCTTCACGGTACACACTTCCCTAACTGTGTTCGTTTTGATGTGTAGCATATCTTAGAAGGCATTTTCATACGTAGACTTGACTTTTTTGCGTTGATCTGTATGTGTAGCAGATGGTAAAATTGAGTAGTTTAGTGTCACTTTTCCAGTCCCAGTTTTGTGTGCATAGCAAAACTTTGTGGTGTAAGATACTGACATGAAATGGATCTTGTTCTGTAAATGTTGTGCTTTCTGCACGTATGTAACCATGAGTGCCGTGAACGTGTACGCAGCTACAGGAGGACGAGCTGAGGGACGCGGTGCTGTTGGTGTTTGCCAATAAGCAGGACCTGCCCAACGCCATGCCCATCAGTGAGATGACGGACAAGCTCGGCCTGCAGACTCTGCGGAGCAGAACTGTGAGTCCGCTTGAGGGGAGGGGAGGGGCAGCTTGTGGAATCGGGGGTGTCCCGCTGCTTCACATTTTTCCCAGGTTTAGCCTGGTGTCATCCTACTGAATATTAGTACCAAAGAGAACTGTATGCAGGCAAACGCATTAATGGATTTATGTTGTAATTTCGTTTATAGCAAGAAGTGCAGTAGTGTTTTTGTAAAACATTGGACTAAACAAGTTAGTACACAAACAGCTGAGAGAAGTGATTTGTGCAAATCCATGTGGTGGTGAGGTATTACCTGCCAAGAATGACTGTTACGGTGTCTGTCTACCCAGTGGTACGTCCAGGCGACCTGCGCCACCCAGGGAACTGGCCTCTACGAAGGACTTGACTGGCTCTCAGACCAGCTCTCCAAACGCTAATGTGCAGCGTGGCAGCAATGGGATCCATTCGATTAACCAAGGACATGAGAAACGTGGCAGATTTCGGTTTGGGAGAAGGAAAGCAACCTAGTTTTTTTTTTTTTTTTTTTTTTTTTTTTATCCATTTGATCAATATGGCATTCAGACCTGAGAATGGCTGGCAGCCTTAACCCCAACCCCAGTTTTTTTTTTTTTTTTTTTGTCCGTCCCCCCCCCCCCCCGAACATCTTTGCTGCCAAATGTTCGCATACTTGTTATGCATATGTTGTGATATGCTAGACATGAAGACACAAAAAAACCAAGTCAGGTTATTGAAAGACCAATCTATATATATTTTTCCCTCAGTTAACTATAGCTGTGTTGGCAGTGTATTAACAATTGGATTGATTTTTGTGGACCAGTTTCAGGACTCTCCCTGCACCCCCTCCCCCTCACTATGGACCCCTAGCTTAACAGTGAACCTTTTGAGATGTTTTATAGAGAGGTAACCTCCATTTCTTTAGTGTCCTGTAATTCTCAGCACTCTGTGTGCTGGCCAAACTGTCTGACTGTGGATTTGTGTAAATAAAGGCAGGCTTTCTCTTAGTTAAAACTGTGGCTTAGATACCTTTTTGCACCAGATTCAGACAATTTTCGGTTTGGTTGACATACCTATTTCTTTTGTGCTTTGGAAACAAGGATTTTTAACTTATTGGCTCAGTCCCCAAGCTTGGCTGCAACTTGTATACATACACACATACGCACATGTTCAGTTGATTTAAATCCTTCGGTTGTTTTATTCAGATTTATAAATTTCAACAATGCAAATTTAATCACCCCCCCCGCCGTGGTTAGTTGCCATTTCAAGTCTGAGCATCGTGTTTTTTTTCCAGTATGGGTGATTAAGCAATGGAAAAACCCTCTGAGTGTCTAG
>JABJVR010006772.1:0-12145 GCA_025773905.1 Chitala chitala
CCATTCCTCACAGTCTGGTTCAGTGATGATTAGGTCTGGCTGCTATGTTGAGCTGGTTAGCGTGCAGGCCCTCACAGGAGGTTGAGGAGTGTCAGGTGCAAGGCCTGTGTTAGGTAAAGTGTTTGCGCCTGCTTTCAGCCTACCACTCAAGAGAGAGGGAGAGAGAGAGAGAGAGAGAGAGCTCTTCGTCTGTGCCTGACTAATTGGGAGCGTGTCTCTGCCAACTCCCTCCCCCAGGACGCTCCCTACCCGCGCTGTCCCTGCGTCGACAGTTTTCTGTCAGCAGCACACCTCAATACGTCTGGGCAGCTTTTGGTTACAGAGAGGGGTTATCAGTGAACGGCCAGCCTTGAGTTCATTGTATTCTCTTGTTCTTTATCTAACCTTTTGTTAAAAACTAGAAAGCAGTCTCTTTAAAAAAGACACAAAGAGTATTGTAGTCAAATTTTATGTTTTACCTTTAAAAATCTGTTTAATAGTGGAAAGCAGCTGAAGCAGACAGAAATGGGAGGCAGTTTGCATCTCTACTTCAGAATTATGCTTTTTGCTGTTTTCTCCTTGTCAGGTTTAGTATTTTCTGCGTCTTTCCTGTCTGTCTGTCTTCACCCCCTCCCACCTCTGTTGTCAGACATGTGACCCTTATGTCATTTTCTTACCTGACTCCCCACTGCACCTCTGGACACTTTGGTCTGATCTCTGAGCCATATTTGGATGAACAGGGAAACAGACAAGGAGGAGAGATAAAATGAAATAATATCGGGCCAAATAATTACAGCCAGCCAGAGCTGCTTGAAGCTCATCCCTTGTGAAGACAACTTTGACATGTTCCAAAGCACGGCAACTTTTCTCTGGTTGTCTGCCTTGCTTGAATGACACATACAATGTTGACAGCGGTACCTGATACCACGCTGTTGTGCTGTTTCAAATTCATCATCAGCACTTACTAATCAATATTTTCTAATAAATGTAAGTGTATTAATGCATTTCCAAAAAGTTATTTGAATTGACAGAGTCTGTGACCATGCGGTTTCATGGTTTCTTCTCCTATTCTGAGAGGTCCCTGTCTCCCCCCTATAGCTGGTCCCTTTTGCATCACTAACACATTCTGAGTTATTCCTCTGCGTCCACATTCATCGTCAGGATACACCAATACCGGTAGTGTCTGTTCCTCCATGTTTTTCAAGATGGAAATGCTATGGTTATACATTCTGGCTTGCTGCCATTTCCTGGAACTGTGAATGCAATTAATACTGCAAAGATCTGCCAACATTTTTCACTTTTCATTTTTGGTTGGGAGGGGCAGTGCTTTTTTCAAGTTTCTGTTGAATGAAGAGTGTTTCTCCTGTTAGTATGACAGGGGTGTCTCATGTCCCTTCATGTATGATGCTGAGTAAATCCCTGTGTATTCCACCTGTTCCATTGTTATTTACCATCTGCAGAGGATGACAGCCTCAGGTTCTAGCTGAAAACACACACACACACACACACACACACACACACACACACACACACACACACACACACACACAGAGCTCAACACCTGCGAACACACTTAGTCGCACGTGCACAAGAATGTCAACGCGTGGTACAGCAAACAGCTAATGCACCCCTTTATTCCCTTCTAGACATTTCAGACCCCCTCATTCCTTAAGTACATTTTTAGATATTTGAGCAGTTGGCACTTGTAGTGTTATTAACACACACTCATTTTGCCTCATTTCCAAAATGAACCAATCAGCTGTCAGCGCCAGCCAGCAGGTCTGTTTATCCCTTCTACCATGGCCAATGTGTTTAAGAACAGAGATTTTCCACTCAGTATAAACCTACATAAAGCCAATTTGTTCCCTACATAAAATATGTATCCGCTGCTTTGCAGTACCGGCCTTCTCCCTCCGCTGTGAAGGGGTTATGAGACACTAACGAGAAAGATGCAAATCAGCAGACCAATTGGCCGCCCCGCTATCTGTTCATTCTCCCTTTAAGAGGGTTACTTTGCCTAGAGCCTGCTTAGCTCTGCGGCTAATTTGCAACGTGGCCCCGGCGAACTGGAAGAAAATCCAGCAAACAAAACGTCCCGCCGCCTTCCGTTATCGGCTCCTCCACACTCAGCGCTCTTTTGCACACGCCGATCAAGGTCAGCACTGCTTTATTCACAGAATGCCAGGACGCTGGATTCGTCCGAGCAGATTGTAACGCGGCAATGGAAAAAAAGGGCCACCAAATAAATAAATAAACAAATCACAGTATCAAAAGCTGTCATTTTTGGGTGGGAACCATCGGCTTATATTATTGTACTTTTATGGTTTTTTTTTTTTTTTTTTTTTTTTTTTGAGATTGGGATTCACGTTCTGTTCTGTAGTGCCAAAGTAAAAGTTTTTGCTGATGAAATGAACAAAGTACTTTTAAAACTACATTATGCTGTGACACTCCAGTGTCGAACGCTGCTTTCCCTCCGTACGTGTAAACGTTCAGGCACTGTAAACCTGGATTTCAGCGCGCTTCAGGCCAAAGGTCAAAGCTTTGGAGCACGTTGATGCGTATGTTGTTACAGAGCTTTCCAAATTAGTTTTTGGATTGTGGGTATGTAGCAAATTGTTTGAGTTCTTTTTTTTACTTGTTCATTAGCAGTTCATTACAGAGACATTAATTAAAAGCTTGCAGTGTTGGTAATAACCCTGATGTGGTCTCTTGTTTACCCAGAAGGCAGAGAGTACAATATCTGTCCCCAGCTGGAGATCACTGTGGTGTAAGAGACCGGACCACGCTGCGTACCATAATGGCTCTTCTTAATTGAGAGGCAGCATAAACCCCCACTTCTGCCTTGGAGGGGGGGGGGGGTAGATTGCTACGCAGCAAGTGTGAGTCACAGACAAATTTACATGCGCTTAGGTGAGAGAAAGCGCTCCCCGCGTCATTTTTCTTTGAAGGTGTTCTGTAAGGGGATGGCTGAAAAGCAAGGGGTGATAATTACACACTCCCAGTGTTTTAGAAAGCGGAGCAGCAGGCGTACAATTAGAGCTGCACAAATAATTGCACTGCCACCAAACACTACAGCAGAGAGCCAATCAGCACTTGTCCGAGCCCCCCCCCCCCTGCATCTAGGGTTCACAGAGAGGATGGGGGCCGACGGTTGACCGACATAGTGCCTGTACGTGCGCACACAGACATCCTGCCCCTCTTTATAATAGGTGATTGGTGGTGAAGTCGCCTCAGATGTACCCTCAGAGTTTTTTTGAGTGCAGATGTCAGGTGCCGGGGACTAAACCGCTGGGTATTAGCGCACTGCCGACAAAGTGCCGTTCTGCACGCCTCTCACCCGCCAAGTGCAGAGGTGTGGAGCAGGTCGTTGCGTCATCCCCGTTGGGTCCCAGAGGCGTGATGCAACCAAGATCAGCCTGTTTTGTCAGGCATTCAGACAAAGACATGCCTGAGGCCGCAGCTGCACTTGCGTCGCTCCATCACGCCGTGGCTGCAGAAAAAAACAGCTGAAGCAGACTTGTACTCAACGTAACGAGGTCCCCTTCACACACTCGCTGGCTGGATTCCACGTCTCTTTTGTTGTTGTTACTTCATTAATCAGCCGCGTATTTAGTGAAAGGAAGAGCCTCATTTAAGGGCTCAGTCACGCTTGACCACTCGGTGAGTTTTTGGTCACGAGTTGAACTTTAACCTCTTGCCGGATGTGGTTTGTAAGGTGTAAGTTTCTGACATTTAGACAAAACAAAGATTCTGTCATTTTTTAACTATCAATAAACAGTTATTTGAAGTTGCCATGGATGCTGTGAAAATGATGAGCTCAATTTATTCTTCCCATCCCCTCACTGAACAATTGACATTTCCCACTCAATACAGAACCCGACGCTCTAGCCTCTTAATGCTATTGGCTCTCACAGTGCTGGAGGCAGCTATTGTCTGTCAAGGGAGGTTTTTCTTCCATTAATTAGGCTGTGATGGAAGGAGCGTAGCTTGGATCTACAGAGGCCCGTCGTGGTTTTTCAGGTTCTCCTCATCCTGACGCTGCAGGAGATGTACCTATCATGCATCACAGACACTAGTGCTTATGAGAAATTTAATGCATCACATTAGGCCCCCTAATGGGACATGGGGTGATTGCCAGGCCCGGTAAAGCAATACAGGGTTGCTTTTGTATTTGGTGTTTGTGTGTATGGAAACACCAGAGAAATAAGAGGCAATAGTGCTGCTGTCATCCATTTTTAAACCAGTGAAATATCCTTAGATGTCCTTAAACATTTGAACTGTGTGTGAGTGTTTAAGAGCAGACGTACAAGGCAGCTGACATGTCAGGTGAGGCCTGGAAAGCCGGGCTGCATAGATGGGCACGCAGAAAGGGCCGTGTCCCATTTGGCAGCCAACAAGGGGATCTCGTGCGCCCCTCCGACCCAGTGTCGGCAGGGCTGCTGTAGGCTGAGGTACACGGGACAAGCTGAAGGACGTTGCTGATTGGCTGGGTGTAGTTTCATTTTCCCCGCACGTCTGCTGGGGAAACATTGGCTGCAAGGAACAGAGAACAAAGTGACAGTGTGTGAGTATGGGCTGGGGGGCTGTGGGGGAATTTTGTAGAAACTCAGAAATGGATCTGACCAGCAGGAAGTATAGTAGCAAGAGCTGCAGTCAGGGAGTAGGAGGCAGCTGAATGTTCAAAGCTCAAAATGACTTAGGTCCTATAAGCCTTCAGGCATTTTTTTGGGCTAGTCGGATTCTGAAAAGGTGTCCTTCTCCACTAAAATTGGTTGGGCAGGGGGTTGGCGAGGCTAGCAGGGAAGAAGTCTTGTAGACACAGATGCTCAGCAGACCACATATGGGCAGGAAATAGGGACAGGTGCAGAAGCTCAGCTCATCCTTCTGAGCTGAGATGGAGCAGAGCCAGAGTGAATCTGTGACACTGTGCACGATTGGGGCACACAGCTTCAGAGATGGGACCTGTCCTGACAGTCTCCCACTCTCCATCCATGATCTTTGTCAGGAAAAAAAAAAAACAAAACAAAAAAAAAAAAACCACGGTCTGTATGGTGTGATGTTAAACATCTCATCTCTGATGTCTTTGTGAGGAGCACTGACAGTGCAAGCTGTGCCACTGAACACGTATGTCTGAGGCAGAAGTTTCATTTAAAGGCCTGTGTTAAAAGTGAAGCCTCTTTAGTCAGCATGTGTGAGGTCGTATGTTGAAGCACCCGCCCTGTGCGTGAAGGACGCTACAAGAAACCACGGGCTTCTTATTGTTGCTTCTCATCTCTATCCCGCTTTTAAGCAGCACTGAACATGCCCGTCACTGCCGCCGCGCCTCGTGGTCCTCATCTTCCCTCAGAACTACTTCGCTCCCCTTGTTTACGGGCCCAGATGAAACGGCGTTGAACAAAACAGGAGATCCCGTTTTGAAACCCGTGGTTTACATTGGAGGCTAAACACATGACATGCACTTGTTTTGTAGTTTGTATTTTTAGACCTTTCTTTTCTCCCACTTTTTTTGTCTTTTGTGGTATTACTCTAAATATGCTTCTAATTTTACAAACAAGCGTATAATTGCAAAGCATCTTTAATGTTATTGTCTGAAGAAACTCCACGCCTTGTGAGTTTCGCAGTTCCCACATACTGCTGTCTGTGGGCTTAACTTCTGTTGAACAGCAGATTGTCATGCTAAATGGCAGCTTCATGAGAATCTGACTTAAACAGAAAACAAAAATATATTATTCCCCTGACTCACTGTTCTGATGTTGTTGCATTGTGTTTCCATATCTACTCGTTGCCTACTTTTCATGTTTTGTTTTTTCTACTTCAAGTGAGCAGTTGGGCCACTCATGCAAAACATTGTGCTGTATAAAATTAAAAGCAATGTTTTCACTATAGTATTTGTGTTTCGCCATATGCAGTGAGGAATGGGACAGAGTGTCCTAAACAGTGTGTTTAATAAGACTTTAAAACTGAAAATTCGTCTGTTCCTTTTGTGTGGTGTTCGTTTTGAGTCTTGTTTGCAGTTTTAGCTATTCCCAACTCTGTGTTGACTGCTTTAAGGTGTGATTTGGCTTTATTATTTTGCTGCTTCATTTTTATTCTCTGACATGCGTGTTCTGCTATTAACTCTTGAAGATTCGTCTCGTTTAATCAGCGAGGGCCCGATAGTAACTCGAGATTTAAATTCAACATGGTTTGTTTACGGTCTGCGTAGCACTGAGACATGCTCTCGTAAGAAACAGATGCTGTGGCATGTGTTCAGTAACAACTTGAGAACTCTCTTGCCAGAACCAAATATAATTCCCTTCACCACTTGGAGTGTGTTGCAGAAGGTGAATCCAAGAGGGGCTGGAAGGGAGGGCTGGATGTATGTGCCCAGTCGCCCCAAGCCTGAGCAAGGAGGACAACGAGATTTATCTATGGGAGGGGCCTTTTTTTGGCCTTAGCCAGTAAAAATTATCACGTTGTGCATATTGGGTAAAACTGGTATAGTAACAGACCAAGCTCAACACTCTGTAAGCACCTAACCTGAATAAGCAGACAGGGCCATTAGCTTGCTGGGAACACAGAGTTTGATTAATTTGAATTCATTCCACTGCTGTTCTGCTTGGCCTCAGAACAAAGCAGGTTCTGAACAAAAACGCGAAATGTACTTTGTGTTAAAATAAAGACCAAAATTCACTTACATTTGTCAGTTCAGTGAGAACTCACATACACACTTGACCTTGAAATGCCCAGTCTTTTGATTGGAAATGCAGATCTGTGTGGAAAAAAAAACAGCCCTGATGCATTTTGTCAGTTTAATATATTATTTTTTAGACTGCAGCCTGGCTCTGTACCATGGTAGAAGTGCAGGAAGTAGATTTGTTGACTCAGCAGTTTTTTTTTTTTTCTTCTATGAAGAGCTTTGGAAAATAAGCCAGGGGCTGACAATTCATTACTGTGGTAGTAATTCCAAAGAGACGCTTCTGTTTTCACTTCCTGTTCTCCCTCACTCTTTCTGTGTTCCATTCTCCCATGGTCCTCTGTGCCACATGGCTCCTTGTCCCCCCCTCTTCATCACATCTCAGCCAGCCAGGCAGCTGTTTACCTTTTATGTACATCAGTACCAAGGCGGTGTCCCGGCGACAGAGAGCTCTGTGCTCGGCTTCTCACTTTTACTCAACCCCTGGAAACCACAACAGTTGATTTTTTTTTCAATAGATGTTTTCTATAAAGAACACAGCAGTTAAAAAAAAAAAAAAGTACCAGCTAGCTGACAGCGCTGCCCCCAACCATATTTTACAAGCAGAAATTCTGAAATATTCATCAGTCCTGCTGGAGAGCCGAAGACTCTTATTGTACGTCTTCACAGGGCAGCTCTTTGTGTCATCCTGTGAGAACTCCCCCGCTTGTGTTGTGCAATGTGGTTCTGCCACATTGCCTTTAATGCCACTATGAGTGTGTGCCATTTTCATTGCAGTGGTTGGGAATAGCACATAGAACCGAACTGGCTCCTTCTGTTTCAGCCTGTTCAGAAAAGCACTGCAGACTTGCAGATTAAGCCCCCGAACCTTTGGGTTTCCTGAGGATTGTTGTCTGGTTTCTGCCTCCTTTCTGAATGCACCTCACACTCCTCGTCCTATAAGAAGCTTTGTCTTAGTGGTGGGTGGTTTTTCTCAAGAGCATCTTGAGAAACCTTCTACGTTGTCAGGTCTCCTGAAGACTTGGCTCACGGTATCGCTTCAGGTCATTCCTGGGTGAAGGACAGGATGGTTGGGAACTTTTGAGAAGAATCGTAGGTGATTCATGTACACAAGTGGTCTGTGTGTCTGCTGTTGGTTTTGAGAGTTCTGGAGGAAAGTAAAAGCGTGCCCAGTCTCCTCTTACAGGAAGCCTGAAAGTCTCTTGAGGACACATGCTGTGTACGGTTCACTTCTTAGTTCACTGTACACTTCTGAACCATTTTTTTCCTGCCTTCCTAGCTACCTGCACAGAAGACAAGGTGAAGAGATGTACGCATATTGCACTCCTTTAGTGCAATCTTTGGGTGCTACATTAATGGCATCATCTCTGTAGCAACTGTGCTAGCCTGTCTTTTTCCCTGCTGTTTTTTTAACAGGAAATTCCACTAGGAAAATATTAAAGACTTAATGTCTTTATTATTATGACCCTGATGCAATTAATATTGTTGTAATTGCAGCATGATTAGTTTTTTTTTTTCTCCTTTCCTTGGTTAAAGGCATTTAAATAGGATAGCGTGTAATTGAACTAGTTTCATTTGCATCAGTAAAGACGTTCCATTAAGCTATTTAGGAGAGTAACCATAATTGGTGGTTTTTTAAATTTTGTTTTTATTTGTTATTTTTTATTTTCCTGTGACTTTACTGATTTTTAACTTTTTGCTAAACCAGACTGTTGTAGTCAGAACTACATTAGTGGATGAAAATCTTCAAAACTGTCCTACAGTGCCGAGTACATTAAAGGCTGGTCAGCATCTGACTACTTAACTGTACAGCTGTGCTTATAACATTTGCCAGTCATTTAAGTTTTTAACATTTTGTTGGCTTAGAACACGTCCGTTAATGTTGGGACAGGTGAGCCTTAATTCACACAGAAAATGCATGAATAAACGTGGCCCCATTGCTTCAGAAGGTCAGCTGAAATAAGGCAACAGATGACCTGTACACAGTTCTGATGTTCAGGGTGTTATGGCACTCGAGGGGCTGAAAGGTGCTGCTGCTCTGAACTGTGGTAGTTTAGGGCGGTTGAGGGATAAATGCTGGTATTTCTTGAACGTGGGGGTAGGGAACAATTTGGGCTCCCATCCACTGCGTGAGCTTGGTGCTGTTCAAGGTTTTGAGTGGAGCACAGTGACCTTGCCCAGCTGAATGCCACGCATGGTGCCCAAAACCTGACCTACCATGAAGACTAGGAGCTGTGTTCACTGAATAGTAGAGAAACAGGTAAAAGATGCTTTTATGGGATTATATGATTCCCTTTTTACCAAACGGCTGAGAGGAGAGAAGGGGGGTGTAGAAAAGAGGAGTGCAGTTATTTCTAGAGACCTGAGAACCTCCTGTCTAGTCACAGCCAGCATCACTGGCTGCCATGCTGTGTGTCACCATATAGCTACTTAACAGATTTACAAACAAACATGCATGGCTGACTTCAACAGGCACAGATCACACAAAAACAGCTTAATTTGTTACTGTGTAAGCACCCTGCTTTTGAAAAGCATGCCACGTTCTTGTTTTGTTGGTAATCTTGTGCTTTTGTAAAGCATTTTAGCCTTTCACTTGGCTGCAACCCTAATTAACCTGCTGAATTTCCAAAGGTCCTATCCTGCACGCACTTTTCTTTTTAATATCTTTTTGTTTTTTCCCCCTAGTCTTTTTTAATGCTACTGTATGTGTAGTTCTGAAATCGGAGAAATTATGAATAAAGCTAGGCTAACACTTTATGCACATTTGCTACCATGTAGAGCGCTACGCTGCATCTGTATTTTGATAGCAAAATGCAAAAGAATCTCCCGACTCCAAACACAGTCTGTCATTGTAGGGGTGGTTGTCAGTTTTAAAGCGCTTGTTCTGCTGTCGTGCCTTAGAACGGGGTAACAAACTCGTAATTCCATCAATAAATATCCCACTTTACAAACAGCTTTCTTGCATTACATAAAAAATGCTAACAAAATAAATTGTTATGAAGGGTGAATTATTTCAGCAAATTTTTGACAATACTTTTATTGCCATGCACAATTACTGTTTATGATGAAGTAGAAAGCAGATACATTCACAGCGTTTGAACAGCACAGCCAGTAGTTAAATATTTTTGAGTTACTGTTTAATTTTCCAAGACGGGGTGTTAAAACAAGCTCTTACTTAACAGTGAATAAAGTCGCTGTTGTACACAGCATGCAGAGTGCTATAAGCCCTAAGCCCATAGCACCTGTCAGGAGAGGGAGCTTTTGTTGTGCTGTTAATTTGTTTTATTTTTGGTTCCCGGTCCTCGTCCAACTTTGAGCATCACGCCAACAGCATGGCAACCGTCCTAGCAGCCGAAATCCATGCCAGTCCACGTTCACTGCACATTCTGCCAGTGTCTTATCTCTGTCGGGTACTGATTGTGCCTGTGGCAGGGAGGTCAATTGGAAGAAATTGCATTGCAGCCAGGGCTCTGGTGAGTGGGAACAAACTAGGTATTAGCGCAATCCATTTAGATTGCCATGTTCACTCTTCCCTGCTTCAGTTTCTTAAAATTCTTACTCTTTGTGCTGGCATAAGGCCACCAGTCTCAGACAGGCCACCACACACTTGCCTAGTTGCCATTGCTTACACTTTTTCATTAGGTAATTCTAACAGTCAGTTAAAGGTACAGCTTAAATTTACCCAGTTAGTATTCATGCACTTTTGATATTAGTAAATTAAAACCTTGTTGGAAGTGTTCAGATCACAGGCCCAGACCTTTATTTCCATAGTGTAGGAAACCTTGGTTTAAGAGGTTAGCTGCTACTCGAGCAGGCGTCTGTCAGGGTTGTAGGTCAGCCGTCACTACGGCAACGTACATTTGTAATGATGTCGTCTGTGCCAGAAAAGAAAAGGTTACAAAGAAACACCGTGTATGTAATTCATCTTCATATCGCAGTGTAGTTAATAATGCTGAGAAATTTTACATTCTATGTTACATAAATGTTAGATTAAGTTTTCGTTTCTCACCATGTACGTTGTACTGCAGCTTTTCTGTTATTGTCTGCTATTTACATCTCACAAGGGTAAAGTAAAACTGTAAAGCGGTAAATCTGAAAAGAAACCAAAATGACTATTAGTAGATAAGAAAAATGTAAAGGTCATGTGTTTAAACAATCTATTTTCCTATATATTGCATAGATTAAATTTGTATCTATTCAAATTGGAAGCAAAATACACTTATTTTAAATACTACTAAGAACTAGGTAATATGTTAAGGCTGCTGTATGATGTATGTTAGTGTCTATGTCAATTCCACGTGCTGTACACGTCACTGTCCTTATCGCTTTATCACTGTCTTCCGAGAAACATCACATGCAAGTGATGTTCCTTCAAAAAACCGTAACCTATCCAACTGTGACATTTAATCGTTTGTTTAACAATTAATATGAATGCAAATGAAGGTTGTTGCAGGTAATTTACCATGAGACCTTGGCTATTGTGCCTACTAATTAACAATGGCCTACAAAGATGTTCCTTTGAATATTTAACAATGGAAAATCACAAGTGAATAGCTAACAGTAAAAGTATTGCTTGTGAGTAATTTATGTTCATCGATAGTGATTGCTTGACTTGTTTCATCACCAGCTTGCTGGGAGACCATGCTATGCTTCAAATCTCATTAAGCCATTTATTCTTTGTAATAAATGGTTTTAATGCACTGTGCCAGACTGGTCCGCACCGAACGGTTCAGAAGCGTATCCAGCTTCTACCATGTCTGGATGTTTGCAGTCAAACAAATGCCCTCATTAGCTGCCTTCTGCTTCAGTGTACAGCTCATTGTTTCTGCAGAGAGGGCCTTTTCCGCCGGTGTCGCCTAAACTGCCTTCTCTCTCCCTAGCCGTTTTATTTATTTTCTCCCGGGGTCTCCGCTCGCTGACATGGATCACTTGCCATTCTGCTGTTGTTGGCATCAGAGGCGGGAGTGACATTTCATTGAGTTTGGTTCGCGGCCTGAGTGGTTTGACTCAGATCTCACCCAGCTCCTCTGGGGATCTCGTGCTCCTGCCTGTTATTTGACTTTTTTTTATCAGCAAACAGCCTCAGCCAGGTGAACTTCTCAGTCTCTCTCTCTCTGTCTCTCTCTCTCTTGCTCTCTCTCTTTCTTGCTGTCTCTCTCTCTGTTCTCACTGTGTTTCTCTCTCTATCTTTCTCTCTCTCTCTCCCCTCTCTCTCTCTCTGTCCTCTCTCTCTCCTCTCTCTTTCTCTCTGTCTCTCTTGCACTTCCTCTGTCCTCTCTCTCTCTTTCTCTTTTCTCTCTCTCCTCTCTCTTTGTCTGTCTTTCTCTCTCTCCTCTCTCTTTCTCTCTTTTTCTCTTCTCTCTGTCTATCTTGCTCTTTCTCTGTCCTCTCTCTGTCTTTATCTCTGTGTCTGTCTCTCTCTCTCTCTCGGGGGGGGGGGGGGGGGGGGGGGGGGGGGGGGGGGGGGGGGGGGGGGGGGGGGGGGGGGGG
>JABJVR010006774.1:0-12144 GCA_025773905.1 Chitala chitala
ACTATTTTATTTGTGTCTCTTTCTCTTGTTAGTTTGTGAGTTTGTTGGCCACTTTAGCTTCTCTCTCTCTCTCTCTCTCTCTCTCTCTCTCTCTCTCTCTCTTTCTCTCTCTCTCTCTCTCTCTCTCTCTCTCTACCTGCCCCCCTTTTTTTGAAGCAGCCTCCTGTCCAATCTCATTACCACTTTGATGAGAGAGGAGCTCATGAGTGCAGATCTCTTGGGAATATGCTGTGTACTTAGATTGTGGCTGGTGTTGGTGCAACTTGTGGTAGAGATGGAGGAGCTAGGGGGGTTTAGGTGCTAATGAAACCCTGAGCGTCCTCACATTTAGTGTGTGATTACTCCCAGCCTCACGTCGTGTGAATCACTGCCAGGAGAAGATCTCTGCTTGCACGTGCAATATTTTAGATGGTGACACTGGAGCTCCACAACTTTGTATATGTAGCATCTTTGACAAAGTGCACATTTTGATTTGAAGTTTAAGACAACATGCAAATAATCTGCTGAATAATAAGATATTTTGGGGTATTACCTCCAGTTTACTCAGTTATAATGAAGAAACAACTCCTGTGTAAAAGTAAACCCTTGTGCTGTATGTTTTAACAGGAATGTAGCTGCAGATCACTAATACTTGCTACTGGCTGTTTTGGTTTTCACAGTGTGCTTTTATTACTGCATCATTATTTATAGTTTTTTATTTTTCTCATTTTAGGTGACACTTTTACAAACTTTCTTTTTCTGAAGGATGTACATTACGGAAGAAAAAAATATTATTGTTTTTTCTCATAAAACCAGGTGTTATAGACATCTATTAAGGACTGCAAGACCAACCTTTGACTATATAGGCTACATTTTTCCTCATTGCTCTCATGTTCAAAAATATTACTTACATTTCAAAACAATAACCAAAGTGATAAAGGCCCCAAGAAGACCCATAACTCACTTGATGTCTTTTTTAACAATGGGATTCTGTAGAACACCAACATCACTGTCATGGCAGCATCACTCTTCATACATATACCCTGACAACGATGACCATTATACTCTCTCACAAAATAAAAGTAAATATATAGTATAATCAGCAAATAATTAGCTATGAACAGAAGGACTAGTAAACCACAATCTGCTGCCACCTGGTTATAAATTCAGGGTGTTGATTGCTTTGCTAGCTAACAACCCTCCTGTGTATCTGCAGTAATGCTGTACAGTAAGATGTCAGCATCAACACTGGCTTCTCTTCCTCCCATTTTAAAGATAAATCCGTTTAATGTGCTGCAGTTTAATGTGCTGCACACACCTACACACACAAACGCACACATACACTATATCCCTTTCCTTGCAGTGTGTTTAACTTCTAGTATATTCATTGTCTCCATTATTGCTAGCAAATAGTCATTTGGTACAAATGGCAGCAACTTAGTCCCTGATTTATGTTATCATTTCTTGATTATGTGTTTGACATACCTCTCTTCATAGTTTAGAAATATGAAATAGACGGCACTGTATATGTCAAGCAGCATAAGTAAACATTTGTGCAGATACACGTGTATGTGAGTGTTTTCTGAGATCGCGTTTGTGATGAAGGCCATGTGTAGGTGTTTAAAAAAAAAAGTCTGAAAGAATGTCTTTGTGTATGGAAGGAAATGACAACCTTGACAGTCTTTCCTTTGAAAAAGCTGCAGCTCCCAACACCCAGCCAGGTGAGAAATGAATATCTCAGAGCTGTTTTCACTCTGCCTTTCTGTCATTTTCTCTAATATAAAGTCACCTCAAAACATTCTCCTCTTTTGTTCAGCGTCTCTCTGGGATCTGAAAGCCATTTAAATTCCTAATCTGAGGTTTTACACCTCCATAAATTCAGAACTGTAAGTGCAAGAACCATAGTTTTTTTATGCAGTCACTGGGTGATGAGACAACACTAACGCGATTCCAAGGATTTACCTAACGCTGACACACAAGGGTCGCCGTACTCGACGTGAGCCTGATTGAAACTGCGGACTCAAAGCAAAAATAAAGTCATTAGCGGCAACGTTGATGCCTGACCTCCGTGGGGCACCGATCGGTCAAACAGTTTGTTCAAACTTAAAGTGATAAGCAAAACAAGAGCCGCAGGTACACATTGACAGCAGTAGTCATCTAAGGGTACTCTGGGGCCAGAATATGGCATTTTAAGCAGCACCCTAACGCCGAGCATTTTCAGTGATGTGAAAGCCTGCATTAACCAAACCGACAGTCCTACCTCTAAATGAGCCCACGTGTTGCAGTAACTAGAGACAGGGAGCGCTGCGTGACACACGTGTGCTGCAGTCCCGGCGTGTACCTGCGGCTGTTGTGTATTTTCTCAGCCTCACCTGTTAACTCGCACATCTAATCTGAGGCAGAATTAGGAAAAAAGTGCTTCCCAAAGTCTCTTCGAAAATTCCGTTAAGTGGTATTTGTCCGGTGGACCTGATTTTGCTGCCTTTATGCAGAGTACGGTTATTGTTCTAATGTTGATGCTTGCTGTTTAGAAAGAAAGTTAAACCCTCGTTTAATTTATACCGGTGGGCATTTAGTGAGATAGTACAGGTTGCTCCTTCACCTGTACAAACAACCTACGTTTTGCTTTTACTGTTTGCGGTCATAATAATTTACATAAATCTTTTAACCTGAATAAATGAACAGGTAAAGAGTTCCATGCAATGTTTAATTCAGCGTTATGGTGTGTGCATGAAAACACTGTCCTTTTGATATTGATTTAAAAAACAAAACAGTTTTTACAGTTAATCTATGTGAACAGTTGAAACTCGAGGAAGTCTTACATGTCTCGAGCACATTATTTGCATGCTGTCTTTGTGTTCTGTATGGTTTATATTTCACGATTAACAACAGAAAAAATGCATTGCTTTCAGGCAGACGGGTGCTTGTGATCTGAATATTAAATATTGCTGAAACATTTTCTTAGTACAGTCTGGCTGCCCTCCCCCTTTAATTAATGTTACTTTTGATTACTTGGTTGGTATCAAATACTGTACGTTAAATGTTGAGCATATGGATATTTGAAGTTACACCACATGACATAATTGGAAGAGATGTCGTCGTTATGCCTGGATTGCTGACAATAAAAGGATCTACATTTGAAATGGCTGAATGGTCAAATGTTTGTCTTTTTGTATGACTGTCACAGGTGATCATTTCTTGCTATGGATTGAACAGTCTTTTACCTACTTTTGTTTGATGTTGCAGCTTGTGGGTCCGTTCTGTGCAGTTTGGTTTTTGTTCAGCTTCACAGCATCCTCAGGGAAGCGTCTTGTTTATCTGTTTGTTAATGTTGTTTTAAATTTACTTTATGTAGAATATGAATTAGTTCTACTGTATAACTGAAGATACAGTGGATTAATGATCATGGTATTGCTTTATTGTATATGTATATTACTTTATCCTTTGTTATTTTTATTATTCTTACTGTATGTAATTTATTGTGATCCTGTCATAGTTTAAAATTATCCATGAAGATCAATGGATTCTCATCAAGTATGAAATCATTGTAAATAATTGTACTCTGCCATCATCTCATCTCCATAATATTTCTTTTTTTGGGTTGGAAATGTTGAGGTCAGGAAATCAAAACAGCGTATCACCTTCTATATATGTAGGACATCTGGAAATCCACTCATTTGGACCATGAGGATGATGTTGTATTGTATTTTATTGTGCATAATCAGAAATTAACATTATATGTTGCGACATCGACCGCAGTCAGTGTGACTTCACATGCCATTTGAAATTTGAGTAGCGGAGAGACACCATGCCTGATGGGTACAGATGTAGATCAAAATCTCTAAAGAACATTATTTGTCTTTCAAGAGATAAAATCAAATGCTCAAAATGTTGATAGTAATTTATTTTACTAAAGGAAATTTACAAAAAGCTTGGAGCATGCTGACTTGTGATGATCTGTGATGACCCATCATCAGTTTTTTTTTTCATCCTTAATTTTTAAGTGAAATTAATCTTTATTCTATATTACTGTGCCATGCACCTTTATGGTGCTAGGCATTTATGATAATTCTAGTGGGAACTTAGAGTTGTGTTGGAAAGCTCTAGAATTATTCCCTATTAAATTAACAAAATAATTGTTTTCATTACCCAGATTTTAAATGTACATGTAAGTATTATTTTCTGGAAATAGTTAGGCAAAATTGCATTCTTACAATACCAATGAATATATAGTCCAATGATGTAATATGCCCACTGTTAAGGCCTTTGATTTTAAGATGTGATGTTTTTAAATAATTCTGTGTTTGAATGTACTAAGTGGTTTTAATGTAGACCTATGGGCAGGGTACTGCTTACAACATGGGTTCTGTTCCAGTGGCAAGGCCATAGGTCAGACAGGACATAAACTGGATTTCACCTTGCCTCCTAATATACTCTAACATACTATGGAGTGTACTACACTGCACTGTGTTCATGCTACAATACAGTACATTATAAAGATGATAACAAGTCATAGAAAGATTAGGATAGTTATACTGAAACTTTATTATCTTGCACTATCATGTGGAAACATAGATGTACTGTGGAAACAGAGAGACTGTGACGTCAGAGGTTGCAGCAGCTTCCTGGCAGCATGGTGCTATGGGCAGCATAGTGTCAGACTTCAGTGATGCTGTAGGGCTCATGGCAGACAGTCACAGTTGTAAATAAAAGGATTTTATTCTTGATTAACTTTGGTAAGAATGTCGCATGGGTTGTACGTTGGATCATACCCATACAATACACTGACTGCTGAGAGAATGTGCTGTGTAGCCTTTCACTGAGTGCTACATGACTTCCTGTGAGTAGCTGCTAATTGATCACACCCTCCCTGCCCCACCCCTTTTGCTTTTCCAGTGGCCAATGAGGCAGGAGAGCCCAACCGACGACCCTTGGCCCGCTTTGCACGTGAGTACCTTAGTCATCTCTGCTCTGCACTGCCCCCATATTCAGCACTCAGCTAACAGATTCCTTTACTTACATACACTGCATTTTAACTTGATAGTACTTATTTTTTTTGTATTTCAGTGATTTGATTTTTTTTTTACTTTTTGGTGTTTTGTCTGTAATTATCCCTCAGTAATTTATATTTAGCTGCATTTTATATGTCTCTGAGGATTTTTATTTTTGTAATTGGTATAATAAATATATTGAGTAAATAAAACAATCAGTTTGTCAGCCCAGTCTCCTGTATGAAATAAGTAAAACACCTGTAGGTAAAAGTATGTGTAAAAGACCAGTATAGAACCAGTCATCCTTTTCTTATAGGTGCATGTTATTCCTAATAAGTTTCCTTCTGCTAATATGCTACATTTTCTAACATGTTTCAGAATTTAAATTATCAATATAACTCAGCTATAATTATACTATTTGTAAACAATTATGTATATTGCCAATCCT
The DNA here is from genome assembly GCA_025773905.1 of Chitala chitala. NCBI lineage: Eukaryota > Metazoa > Chordata > Actinopteri > Osteoglossiformes > Notopteridae > Chitala > Chitala chitala. The sequence continues at coordinate 5,419 of JABJVR010006774.1, forward strand.
TGACAGCTGTAAAAATGGCATTTTGTTGTTTTTAAAACAATGTCACTAAATATCTATTCTATTCTTTAATACAATCCACATGCTGAAATATAACGTTGTTAGTTGCAGCATAACTCAAGGAGTTTTAATCACAACACTAGAATTACTCCTTAATGGCAATTGTACTCAGAAACAGCTGCTTTGATTAACCAACAAACCCTTCTTGTTATTGCTAATCAGGTAGTTTGGTGCAGTGAGTAATTGAAAATGGACAGTTGTTGACAGCTGCGCCACAGCACAGAACACCAGGCACTACTGATTTTGTTTAACCACTAGATGTCGCCATAATATCAAGTGTGTGACCACTAATAAGCAGCGTTATGATGTAGTCACTGATTACCACTGTGGTATTCTGTGGTATTACCACTGCAGAGGTGACATTGCCATGACAGGAACAACTCAATTTGTGGTCACCTTTAATTTTATAAATGCAGAGTTGCAAGTATACATAAGTGAAACACTGCTTAAGAGATAGCAATGTCCACCTCTCGTACTTGATGTTGTTTGTGTTGCAACTTGGCTTTAATATTATAGTATAGCTCCTTGCAGCTATTAGTGCACCCTCCCAATAAAAATGCAGTGTTATTTTGCAAACAGCCCTTTTTATTTGTAGGCCATGATGTCTATAAGAGCTATAGTTTTTTCTGCCTTTGAAAGTTCAAACAGTTATCCGTACCCCTCCCTCATAGGCTCCAAATCCCAGAATGCACTGTGGAATGCCATCACAGCTGGGATTGGCATCAATGACAAGAGGGGCATCCTCATTGACCCAAGGACACCGGAGGAGATCCTGGCAGACGAGCTGCCGGCAGTTGACAGTCCTGACGCCATGGTGAAGACCTCTGTCAGGTCTGTAAAGGGAACTGGCACATGTACACGCACACATGTTGTTGTATTCTTTAAGCTTGTAGAGAGGTGTTGTTTGGCCCATGGTGGAACATCTGGAGTCAGGCTGTTTGTTACCTACTAGGATGTCAGTAGGCCCCACTCCTTTCTGGCTGGGTCAGCAACAGGGAATGTTGTGTACGTTTGAGATTTCCTGAACAGTGTCAACATCAGAGATTTATCACGGATTACTCAATGTTACACTGCTCATGGCATCACAATGGCACCAGAGTTGTTATTGCATTGGGCTTAAAGCAGATTGTATAGCTTTGTGCAGCACTCACAATCCTTAAATTAGTGTTTTTTGCCTTTTCTGTTTCTCTTTTTAAAGTTTCCTTTTGAAGCCTGCGTGTGTGTGTGTGTGTGTGTGTGTGTGTGTGCGTGTGTGTGTGTGTGTGTGTGTGTGTGTGTGTGTGTGTGTGTTTGCGTGTGTGTGTGCAGCGAGCCACACACATTTCTCACATGTAATGAGTACCTTAATCAGCTAGTGTCCAATCTCATGGAAATCACCTACCATTGAGGTAAATTCATTTCACAGCAGCATGTATTGATGTTTTCTTCAGAGTTCTACAGGACTAAATGGGCATTAAGTGGCTCTTAAGTGGAGTTTGAGCTGTAAAATTTGGAGTCACTCTCGAGACGTGGACAATGTGTGGAACACAGAGACAAGTGCTCCGAGGATTGGGCCTGGTTCTAATTGACGTCTCTGTTGCACTAAATGAATAGCCATGATGATAGTGGAGCTTTTCCATTATCGTCATGTCATGTTGGTCTTAGTGGTTTATTGGCTGTATGGCATCTGAGTGCACATTCCTGAGTCGCTGACAGGGGAATTTTACACGTAGGAAAAGTGGGTCATGTGTGTGTTGGAAAAGAAGGAAGTATGATCTTGCTAACAGGAAAATACTAATTGTGTGATATTGTGGCTCTATACTTCTGGAAAAATCACACCCACAGTTTGTGTGACTCATACCTCTTTGCCTGCATGTTAGACCCTCCCTCCAAATGGGGTATGAGCCTTGAATCTCAAGGTGTGAAAGCAAGTGACCTTGCACACATCACATAGTCCTTCCGCTGCTGTTCAGAGGCTATGAAACAGGGCAAAAATCACCTGCACATCTTTGTGTTGAAGTCTGCTGTTCTTACAATGTTCATGTATGCTTTGGTGAAGATCTGTAAGATAGGCTTGTTAGTGTTTGTTTAAATCAAAAAGCTGTTCATTTACTTGCTGTGTAAATTCAAGTAGAAGCCCTGTTGAAGTGTAATTGAGAAAAAGTTTGCTGGTTTTAAAAACACTGCACCCCCCTACCTAATGGAATTTTTGACATACAATCCCATAGTACATTATAAATAATATAAGTAGACATATTTGATAATTCAGCAAGAGTAGCAATGTGCATGTATCTTAAAGCACAGAAAATCATTAAAAACTTTGTAGAAGGTCCAGTCAAACTTCTTGACTGTTGCTGTGTGTTTACGCATGTGTTATCACTCTATTTTTGTGTCTTCACCTTCATCCGTGTTCAAAAAGTAAAACTTCACAAAAAAAGTGCTTTTTAACAAAAAAAAAAAAACATAAAATATAAAGTTTTGCAGCCTGGTCATGGTCCCAGTTCTTAAATCACGTTTTGATGCTGAATTGGCCATAAAACAGAATAAACTTTGGTGACTTGCCGAAATTGTGGCGTTTGCCTTTATTTCTACTTGGACAGTAGCAGTACGAATTATTTGAAAACTAAACACCATGTGTTTCATTGCTTAACAGATGGAACTTCCCACATCATTAGTGACTGTGTTCATTTCATAGCTGCATTTGTACAGAGGATGTTTTGTCAGTAAAGAAACAGAATACAAATGAACCAACCTATGGCTTCCCTGTAATAGTTTTTCTATGGTGTTTACATCTTGTATTTCATGCTTTACTCTGTACCTGGCCCTTCATTTTGTGCCCACACCAAACGATATTCTGTTCTTTGTAATATACTTTAAGGTAGACTTCAGCCTGGACCTCTCACTGTATATCATCATTCGGTAGCTCACTTGTATTGCATTACATACGCAACTCATAACACCTCGCTTTCTGCTTTACCCGTTGTTCATGCTGAATCTCGTTTCTCTTATTAAGAAGCAAAGTAAGAAGAATTAGGAAAAAGAGGAGGTCATACAGCCCATCTGGCTTCTTTGGGTATGGAGTATGGATTGCCAGAAAAGAGCAGAATGTAGTGATTAATTGATAAAATGAAAAGACTGCCTGCATTACACTAACCGGAAGATCCCTATGGGCAGCCCATCCTGTTCTTCATAATTACTAACTTAGCTTGGCACCATGTGCAGCAGCGCACACACTCCGTGTGCCTGACCAGTGTCTCCACTTCACTCCTGCATGACAGAGGCACAGTCTTAACCACAGGGTGGTGCTCTCAGTGGCCCGGTGCCCTGACTTCAGTGTGCTGCACTCACTGGCCGTCCTGGCACCAAAGAAGATAAGTGGCCATCAGAAGGGAGACAGAAATGTTTGGGGACTCATAGCAGAGGATGACTGACAGCCAGGGAGAGGTGTTTATCCTCCACCAGCGTGGATGGGGCTCCAGAGCTCTTATCACCAAGATGGAAGCGATCCCCATCAAATCACAGCGACTGACCTTTCAAGATGTGCTGATCGTTGTGATTGGGCAATAATGTCTAAATGTCTGAGGGAGATTTGTGTCCCAGTTTTGTCATCTAAAAATGTGTAATATCATGGTGTGTGTGCTTCTGAAGCGTCCACATTGGGATGTTAATGCACTGCCAACATAATGTAAGCCTTTCCTTATTTACTTGGACACGGAAGAAATGAGAGAGCTTTGCGGTAGTTGGCAATCAGCCAAATGCAGGCCCGTGTAAGGCAAGCCAAATAACATCAGCCGATTCAGTCCTTGTAATCGAACAGAGAGCATTTTTCTGCCTATTTTCCTCTGCGGCAATTTTAATTTACAGGTAATATTGCAGTCAGCAGCTCCTCTGCAGTGACAGAAGGGCTCAACAGAGCCAACAGTTTTCTCTTCAATGTATTATTCAGAATGAATACACATCTAAATGCATATAATTGTGCAACTCATCTTCAAAAATACACACCACCAGATTTCCTATTGTTCAGTGTTTCTTTGTTACATCATTAGTCACATGTTTGATATCCTTGGGTAGACTTTTACCACCCACACTTCTCCAGCTGGGTGTTTCACCATCAAATTTGATTACCTCCCCTGTGGGTGTAGCAGTAGTAATATCAAGCTCTTATCTTTCCAGCCATCTGCTCACTCACCTAGGCCTATAGTCACTCTGCCACCTGCTGGCCATACGACAGGCCTGGGGAGCAGTTGCTTATGGAGCATGCTGTGGTGTAAGGCATGCCGGGTCATTCAGAGACAGTATCTCTGTCTCCTGCACTTTCACCATGGCAACAACATCAACACATAAAACACAATCCTGTCAGTTTCTGCTCTAGAGAGCCTTATCTAAATTCATCATTGAGTAGACACAGCCTACAATGTAATCTTAATTCTGTTAAGTGGCACCTATCTTGTGAAGCTCTAGAGGCCCTGTTCATATGTGTGGAGGACTAAATCAATTTCCTTAACTCCAACACTCCTTGGTTTTTGAGAAAAGCCAGTAATGTTCAATGAGTTTAACCGCTTTGGCCTCTTACATCTGTAATCCTCCGGGCAGTTCAGCTTGTCTGGTTTGTCTGCATGGCTGAGCCCGGGTTTTCTCTGTTTGTTGAAGACAACAGGGCCACACAGCAGCCCCGTCGTCATGGATACATTTAGATGTTCAGGGTCCCACTACTGGCTCTGATGTGCTAGGCTCAGGTCCTCTGTCTACTAGGAGGGTTTGACTTTAACGCTGAGGATTAAAATATTCCAAGATGAGGTCATCAGGGCAAGCCATTATCCCTGGGAAACAAGCCATAATACCTTAGATTTAGGAATCTAAAATCACGGAATCCCATTACACTTAGATTAAGGCTGACTGAATGTTGGATTAGAATTAATTTTAGGACTTTTTAAAGTTTTAGCTTTGAGTCTTTTGTCTGAAAAATCCGTGCCTCTGAACATATCTCAGACTGAGCATAAATTCACAAAATTCACTTCAGACCTTTTTGTTTTCCGTTCTCATCTTTTTGCCTTTCACTGACAAATACTGCGCAGCTTGTCATAATTGATTTTTCAAAAGTCAGATATCAAAGGATGATTCTCTACTTAATAATTAAGCATGATAATAGCAACACAATTGATCCAAGTTTATAAAATTATTGCTCAGAGCTTTTTAATCCTCAATTAATCTGTACAATTTATGTTGAAAATGTTCTATGAATATTAAAGTGCAGTGAATACACTTAACTCAGTTCCATACCAGTCTATTTACTGCTATAATTTGGGTTTCACTGGTTCCTTTTGGAGTCTGTCATTTGATTGGACATTGTAGCTCCACAGCACAGTAACACTGGATGGACGGTGGGTCGGGTTTCAATAGATTTCTAACACCACCTTGGTACTCAGACAGACAGTCCGTAATTGCTGAGTCAAGGAGGTCAGCTGGCAGTACTGTTACATTAACATCCACTCCATTGTTTTTGTGTAGTGTCCTTCAGGGCCATTTAGGTCTTAATTTTAGTTGTAAAATATTAAATGGCTGATCTGCATGTGAAACTTCATTCTTCATTAAAAAGTGTATACACACATACCTGTATATATGTTCAGGTATGTGAATGCTGTATGTATTTTCAGTACATTAGCACAAAAATATGGGTATGCTGATGTTAAAATAAAATACAATAACCAGAAATGGCAGAAGCAATGTACAGACTTTGATTTTTTGCTGCCCTTTTAGGGATATTATGCTGTTTGAGTTCTGTGCTTCTAGAGACATGGGTTGTGCTGGATACAGAATAGAGTACAGAACACTCTGTCTATCACATTAATCAACAATTCAATGGAATAGAATTGGGAAATTTATAATAAGAATTTTTCCCCAATTTTTTAATACTCTACTCTGGCACTACAGGCAGTAGATGGTAGTTCACACAATGGAAAATGCTTGCTGGGAATTGTATGATGCCAGGTTCCAACTGTGATCCATATGTCATAAGGAAAAACACATGAAACAAAACTGAAATAATCTCTGGGAAGAATCCATGTGCAGAATATTGTTTTAATTAGTATAATCACTTGCTTTAATTTAAAATTTTGATAAATTTTTATGGACACTTTTAGCTGTAGTATGTTTTCGCTGTTACACCCTTTTATTCAGTATGTTACGGGATTGCAGAATATTTGTGTGTGTGTGAGCGTGTGTGCGTGTAAACAGAACCGCTCTTTACTGTAGATGCCAAAAAATCAAACAAATTAAAATACATACATTAGAAAAAAAAATTCATAGGAATTGCCCTTTAAATCTAAAGCTATTTGTTGTATGAGGATAAGTTGGGGGTTTTCAAGAAAAACTGTTGTTAAAATGGCGTGTACATAATATGTGTAAAAGAAACAATTTCCCGAAATTCAAAATTTAGTTAATCCTAAAAAAATGACAACAAGACATAACACTGTGTATGTGACCTACCAGTTCTGTGTGTTGTCGACTGGTCAGGCAGCTGTGCAAAAGAGCAATAGTCTCAGTGGGGGGATGAACTGCTGACCCTCTGATGGCCCTGCACACCTCTACAGCTCACTGGCTTGTGACAACCCCTCCCCCCACCACACACACACACACACACACACACACACACACACACACACACACACACACACACACACACACACACAC
>JABJVR010006775.1:0-12143 GCA_025773905.1 Chitala chitala
TATATATACACAATCTAAAAATAGTTCAGATCAAAAAATTGATTTTGTACTTTATACCTTCATTTATAGTATAAATTAACTAAAGCTAGAAGCCTACTTCTTTTCTCTTTCTTCATTTTCACCCCATCAGAACAACACATTGGATCTTCCAGCCATATGGTCAATGTAAACAGCAACACAATCTTTCCAGCCTGTTACCAAAGCCAGAGACTGGACCAGATTGTCCTGCTGGGAGTTTTTTTTTTGAGTCACTCTGAGTTCATTACGGACACTGGCCCATAAGGGTGAAGCAGCCAGAGGGGTTGTGCTGTACAGATTCAGAGAATTTGGCTGTTTTTCACTATGGAGATCATTTACCTGCCCAGCAGGAGAGAAAACAGCACTTACACTGTTATTGGTTTTTCATGTGTGTCTGCCTCAGTCAAATGCCATTCCTTTGCCAAATACCCAGACACTGTGTAATAGATTTTTGATTAACCAGATAACATACTCTTCAAGGTAGGCAATGGTTTAGCCATTTACAAGCCTCTGGGTACCCTCAGCAATGGTATCGTTGACTTCTGACATAAATATAGTGTTTCCAGCCTCTTGAATGTTTTGTCTATTTTGGATGTGGAGAAGGCAGGTTTTAAACCTTTATATTCCCATAAACTATGGTGTTCCATTTTTTGATTATGTTTATTTGTTATAAATAATTTTTCCAGTGGCAGCTTCCTTTAAAAATATAAAAGAGGAAATATACTGTAGTCAAATAACAGTTTGAGCTCAGTAAATAGTAAATGCCTTTCTGGTTATTCATCATGTAGTTCTATATGTACTTCCCAAAAGGGAAATACATGCAGACCATGTCATGTTTCACTTTTAGTTTTTCTTGTTACAATGACTAATAGTAATTTCTTATAAAGAGCTATGAGGTAAAGGCAGTATATACATAGGCAGTACATCAACAGGTTGAAATTTCCTTTTTAGACACCATGCATGCCTGGAAAGTGGTGTTCATACACCCTCGGCAATCAGAAACACATGTATTACACATACAGGCACACAGGCGCATAAAGAGATAGCTGCAAAGTTAATCACACAATATCTTAGCCTCTGAGGTTCCCATGTTGCTGGTACAATTTCTGACTGACCTCCTACCCATTTCAAAAATGATCCCAGAGTTGAGGAAGTCTAGACTTCATTTGAAGACCTGCAGCCACCAAAAAAGTGACTATCATCAACTGCAAGTTACAGCGATGATCAATTCTAACCTGGACAGAATTACTTTGTTTTTTACTCAATGGCTATGAATCTTCCATTCACCCCTATATGCCAAGCTGGACAGAACATGACATTATGATGTATAGTCAATGGGGGACATCACTGAAAAGAAAAGCTGAATAGCCAAAGAGTGTAATGCACTCTTTAAACTAATTATGGAAGTGCCATTCTTGAATGTGCTTCAGGAATGTGGACAATTCTGAGGAGATCAAAAAATAGATGAAGTCACAGTTAATATGCAGTGACAAAAGGTAATGTCATCCCACCTATGGAGAACAAAGTTATGTATATAAATATAAAATGCCCTTTTAAACATACAGACTGAAATAGCTTCTCTTTATGAACAAATTTTTAAGAACCAATTACAGACACGCACGTACGTTTATTTTCAATCTGAAAACAGTAGACGTCATATGCTTGGATTTCTCTATTAACAACATGTATATTAATAGACCTAGACGCTGTCTACGTGTCATGTTCTGTCTTAATGACAACAAAGGGGAATGCAGGTCAAATAAAATGTAGTTGTGTTTCTACATAATGTGTCACAAAGCCCATTTTCAAAAAAAAATATATATAGACATTTCAATTTGTTAGCCTCTCAAGATGTAGAATCACTGGGGTTATCTACATTGAAGGTGCTACATATTCTAATGAGGGGAGAGCAGAAACACAGGGATGGTGTGGACATGACAAAACACTTGATGTGTCCTTCAACCCAAAATAATCTCCCCTCATTCTGTTATTAACAGCTGCTCAAGAGTAACATAGAGATGATGTATGTATATTTAGCGTTTAGGGCTTCTCTCCTTAGGCTTAGACTGAGGACTCAATAGACTCCACACACTCCAGGACCCCTTATCACATGTGCACTCGTTCACACTTAGCAAAGTCATCAGAAATACTCATCGTCACAAGCAATGATGAGAAGACCAGAAGACACTCTGAAAGGGTTACATCTGCCCAGCTTCTGGCCCAAATAGAATTATATAAAAAGACAAGGGGGAGTGATGAAGCAAGAGGTAGGAAACCTTGCCAGAAGTGACTTGCATTCTGGGTTTAAACTTAGCACCTCAGCTGAGAAGGAATGATATTTGAGGAGTAGGCATTTCAGTGTGGTAGGCAGTCAACAAGGTACAAAGTTGGCCACCATCATTTAAGTACAGGAGCCCATCCTGATTAATGCACCTTTTTAAGATGAATTGCTTTAAAAGCATATTACAAATTCATAGGAGAAATAAATAAATTAATTAATCAACAGGGCAGTGGGTAGAAAATAAGAAAACTGAAAATAATGTGATCTTTTACAAGTAGGAAAACAGAAACAAGCAAATATTTTTTAAGAAGTTCCATCTAAGATATATCACAGTTGAAATGATATCTCTGACCACTGTGGAGTTCACAGAGCTCTCTGAATGGGGAGTAGAGCATTTTGAACATTGTTACCTACTTCCTATAATCCCCAGCTTTGGTGTCTCTGCACCATGTAAACAGAGGGCTCCGAGCTAATGCTCTCACACGTCACTTAGCGGCTCAGCTTTCACGTGACCAATCAGGAAGCTGAGGTCCTCGCGGTTCTCCAATGAAATGCCTCTGGAGGCTAAATAAATGCTTGGCCAAACATTCTTATAAATAGCCGGAGCTTAATGGCAGGTCATTATGGTATCAAGTAGACTGATTAAATAACCCAAAGAGTCTATTGATAGCATGTGACACAGGTTTGGAATCAAGGCATTACCTGGGATTCCTGAGCATCAAAAGTATCACGGTTGTGAACAAGCCACTTTAACTGCGTCCGCTTCCACACACTCACACAACCGACGCATCCTGATTTGGCCTGGCATGTCATCATATGTGACATAATGTCTCCGGGAAAGCAATCATTCCACTCTTGCTGTGGCGGGACCAGGGCCCGGCCCGTTTGAAGCGGTGCCTTTTGTCGGTGCACGGTGGCTGCCTGTGGTCTGGCTCTGGCCCGAGAGGGACAGCTCGTCCACCATTCCGCTCATTCTGCAAAACCATAGTGGGGTTCGTTTCGGGGGCCTCTCCTACAGCCCTCCCTATGATCTGGCTTGAGAGCACAGCTCCTCTGTTTAAATGAGCGGGAAAAAACATCCAGCATGTCTAAGGCAACATAAAATATAATAACACTTACTTTTACAACAAGCGTATGTGTTCTGCTTAGAACACTACAAATTGTCAATGCTTTTTTTTTTTTTTTCCTGTTCAGTCTTCATTCAGGTCAGACTTCCTATGCATCATGGAATGTATAAGGAAATGGCCGTCATATCATATGCAATGCCTACGGTGTGAAAATTACCACCTCATTATCAGAGCTTCCTCCTGTCTAGAACAGCAGTTAACCAGGGAGTTTGAGGTTTCATGCCTGGCACATCACACAGCAGAATGCGTACCAGGTCACCAGACTTTTGCTTCTATTTTCCGGAGCACCCCACCACCAGCATAGAGTAGATTACACAGATTCATTTCGGTACAGTTTGCTATCGTATTGAACTGTCTGTGCTGATAATGATAATGCACATACACATTATTGTGTTGACTCTTCGCAATGAGCATGCAAGCAAGGCAGAACCACATCTGAAAGTGCTGCTACATCACTGCAGCCACGAGGACGGGAAGCTGCCTCAGGAAAGCCCCAGGAACTCAGCCTGGCCTTATAAATATAACCCATAGAGCCATCTGCTGAGCTCCGTCCGGAGCTATTTGGAGTTTATTGTCTTAGTTTGGCAGAAAAAGGAGGCCCAGGGACTGTAAGAAAGTGAGACAAAGTGACTCATGATCAGACAGATGCTCCTGGAACAGTTTGACTAAAAGTTAAAGACTCTTAGCCTCTGCTGCATGGAGAGGTACGGTAATGTCATGGGAAAGGCAGCATATGCAGAGAGCGTGAGACAGTCATCATCACTCATGTGCTGTATGAAATCCAATGAGTCTGTTACCCTGGAGAGAAACCTGTTAGCGCCTCTTTAACCTCTGCTTAGGTCTCACCTCTATGTACCTCCAGCACTATAATACTGAGTAACCACCACAGCCGATCTCTCTGACTTTATTTCACATTTATCCATTCGCCCTAAAGGTTTCTCTGATTCGAAATAATAATAATGTGATTGTTGGAGTGACTGGTAATTTTTTGTCTGCTGTTTGCAGACAAAGCCACATCTCACACCGATTCGTTGTCACACCACAAACTTCCATGCACACACGCCCGTCCTACCTCAGAGCAATTTGCATGGTAGTTTAGCATGACAGCTTCTGGTATAGGCAGTGCTACTCTCAGGACTCTGGTTTCTGCTAAGGCATTTCTCAGGCTCTTCAAGCCCCAAAATTCCAAGAGTAATTTGGGAAGGCACATTCCACGCCTTGGCAGAACCAAATCTCCAGGACGTGACTGGACAGGGACAAGGATGAGTATGAGGCCTTGGAAACACACGCACGTTGTGGCCAGAGCCCACTGACCTTAAAATGAAACACTCATTGGGACCTGTGAGTCTTCTGTGAAGCAGTAGCACAGCAAAGATGTTAACCAGCAAACCTCCAGGGTCCAACTGAAGCCACTGGAGACTGAGAATAAAGGCTGACCTATGGTCCAAACTCAGCATGAGAGGAACTGCACCCTGCATGACTTCCACCACGTGCACAATTATGTGTCCTTGCAAACACCTTGTGCAAGAACAGGCAGAGACACACCAGTTCAAACTTCTGCAAGGGTGAGCGTAATTCCCCCTTCATTGGCATCCCTTATAATACAAGTCCTATTCCAACCATACACGTCTGAAGTTCTGTTAATATGGAATGGTGGGGGTATAGGGGTCTTTATTCCCTCACTCATCCACATCTGACCGTGCTCAGGCTCCACACAGCTGGGTACCAACCTCAATACCCATTCATACTCATAAAAGTTTTATTTGCCCTCATAAGGCATGGATAAATATTTGTAAAGGTGCAGTCCATGTGTTTCTGCATCGTCCTGCTACCAGCCTTTGATGATAGGATTACAAAAATGGCATGTTTGTAGAGAACAGTACTTTATTTTATTTCAATCTACACCTGGATGTGCAGGCTCACTGCTGCATGACGCTTAATCAACAGAAAGAAATGCCATGATGTCATAACGCCCTGACTAGTAAAAAGCCCTTCGTTCATTTTGTAAAGTGAAATTGCTATACATCAGACAAAAACCCCCATGAAGTACACTGACAGCATTAGGAAAAAAAGGACAACTTTAAAAATTGTCATATTCCGTTTTTGTATTTTATATACTGTTTAATATTGTGATACACTGGACACACTGGAAACTCATCATCAGATTTCAAGCTGTGGTTAAAAGTAAGCCAGTTTAGGCAACCAAAAGAATCACATTAATCACCTGAACAATAATCTGTGAAATACATATCGGTGTGTGTATTATAAATTATTAAATTTAACAAAAAAACCTTTTTTTTTCAGAATCAAAACTCCCGTAGACAACCCCCGTAGACAACCTTAATAACTGCATACATAAAGTAAAAATGTGTAGGTACTGATATTTGAAATACAGACATATCTTTTCAAATGAGGGATGAAACACTTAATTAAACCCACTTACTGTACTGTATATTCAGATTAAGTATAACCATCAGGAAAAGGCATACAGAAAGTACATTATTTCCAAATGACACCCGCAGTGGCAGCAGCACAGTGAAAATGTTAGTGCCCTCTGTGCTCTGTCAGTGTCACCTCTTCCACTAAAACTCTTCATCTCACAAGCCTTTTTGGGGTGCTGTTGGCCCCAAATCTTCTAGTAGGATATGAATAAAACAGCTCACCCTCTGGATTTTCTTGACCTCACTCCGTCTCGCCTGCACTGGAACTCATTCCTCGCTTCGCGTAGCTCCCCACACCAGCGATGGGAAAACGGGGGAGAAAAAAACACACTAAAGTTCCGGAGGGACTGAAAGAGTCTGTCCCATCGCTCCTACCTCTGTCAGTCGAACGCGGCTCCCCCCCTTTCCTGATTCCCTCTCTCCCTGCTGCCCCGTGTCGTTCTCAGAGCTATTCCAGAAATGCCGCGGGCCGTGCTCTGGCCAAATATGGGAAGAGAGGCGGTAAACAAGGCCGGGCGCCTGGGCTGCCGCTCGCCTCCCTGCTGGGCGTCCCCAGCAGCCCCTGAGCTTCCAGTCCCCTCCTGGACCTGGCCTCCGTGTTTCTGCGAAAACGCCGCTGCCTTTCTTACGCTCCTCTGCAGAACGCAGCGTCTAAAGTTTCCAAGAAAGTCAAAATCCTAAATCATCTATGAGATTTTTTTGTGACCTCTCCTCCAGCTACGCTGTTGCTTTCCTACTAAAGCCTTGCGACAGGAACGCACCTCCGTGTTTAGATGGGAGTGTGTTTTAAATGCAATGTCTACATGCATATATACACGCAACATAAATTATGCACGCGCAATTTTGCAGTGGGTTCTACGTCACCATCTTTTGATAGGGCCACGGCTTTCAAACGCCATCTGACCTAACAGTAAAAACATCTTATAAAAAAGTTTAACGCCAGCGGCGCTAAGGATCCCTGCAACGTTGCAACACACGACAGGTCACATCAGACAGGCTCCCCACAGGGACTGGACCTCAGAGCCAACCGGTCAAACAGACCACCCTCCCAAGTGAGTGACCTTGGGGTCGGCAGCTGTTGAGCCACGGGGCTATAAGTGGAAGGAGGGCGGAGAAGCTGAGATAAGGTGCAAGGCATACACCTGTGACACAGATTCAGGTGCTTGCAAATAGCAAAGTGTCAGTGCACGCGCTTCCCCCCACTTCAACTGGCTCAAGTGCATTACAGCCATTATAGGTCTAAATTTTATAACTGAATTCATTACCAATTTTTCATTAATAAGATAGTAACGTTTCATTTTAAATAACACTTTTTTGCATAGCTGTTCTATGCATTATAAATATTTACAGCTTTTGGTACTGCCATGCTTAAGTAAATGTTTAGCTTCGCAAGAACCTAAAGGCCTATAATCCCATGCATTTATAATATCAATTAATAAAATTTGGATGTTTAAAATGTCTATATAGATCAAAAGATGCAATTGAAGTATACATTTTTAGCTAATCAATATATTTCAGCTAATCCATAATGTTTGAATTGCAAGCGTCAGCCTTTCCCAACACCAACTCTCTGCACTTACTGTAAATGACTAATTTAAAATATTCACTTTGAAATCTCAAAGCGGTGTCCTGATCCAGCAGAAATCAATGGACCTCAAATGCACAGCTGCTGAATGAACCTTTCTGTCTACACAACAGAGACAGGCCCCCATCTGTCTCTGCAGCGAGTGCGAAGAGCCCAGACACCCCGGCCCTCAGCCCAGTACGAGAGCGCTGGAGACGGAAGATTTGTTTACGCCTTTCCCAGTCTGCCACTGGAGAGGCTGACGCCCAGCTATTTACGACACAGTTATTTAGGGCCCTGACTTGATGGGCAGATGGGCCCCTTGGAGGCCTGTTGACTGGACAAGCCAGGGGCAGAGAAAGAGGAAATGCCCTAAGTGTCCTCACCTGTCATCTTCATGTCACGCAGAGCACGGGTATTTGCTACATGAGACCAAGGCTGATCTCCCCACACCGTGCTGCTTTACAGAAGCATTTTAGATCAATACGTCAAAAACTCTGGCTAGGCAGAATTTAGAAATCCGCGTTTGAAATAACAGCAAGCCCAGTGCATCAGCACTAAGAGAAAACAAAATGACAAAAACCTGGAAGAACATTTATGTCAGCAAACTAGCAAAGTGTGATTTTAGAGTGCAGAAATGTGTCCAGCTGGCCCGCAAACAACGCGACACAGAGCTGGTCAGAGTGGCCTTTGAGCACAACCACGAATTTGGACACAGTCGTTGCCCGGAATGTTTCGCGTGGGGTCTCAGAATCCTACACTGCCAGAGGTAGAGAGAGAGAGAGAGAGAGGCAAAGCTGGAATTTTTCTGGTGGTGCCATAGAAGCGGTCAGAGGCCCTGAAGAAATGGTCTGTGGAGAAACACACGATGTTTATTGTCCCTGGCACAGATGTTACTCACGCCATGGCCTGGGAGCTGTAACGTGTCAGAGTTGTTTACCCTCCGCATCGCGCTTTGCCGCGAATCCTAAACACGCTGTCGCGGTGACAGTCTCGAGTGCTCCACTGTGCGTGGGTAGAGATAAACATTTACTTCTCTGCTTAGCGTGCTAGCGTCCCATCCTGGCAATGGTAATGGTTTGCCAACTGCAAGACAGAACCCAGCAGACTACATTCACAGTGGATAGGAAAACTACCCCAGTACAGCTGTACAAAGCTAAAGCTTTACATGTCAGGTCAGCATGGGCCATATTTGGAGATAAAACTGATGCAGCAACACATACTAAACAATGAAAATACACTTATCTTTTCAAACCTCCCTATTTTTCTATTTTACTGTCCACAACAGAATTGACTGTCATTATGATGTACAGAGCAGGCAGTTTAATAACAAACTATAGATTTCTCAAATTATTCACTTCATCCTAACCTTACTGAAAATACTTCAAATATACGAGCAACCCCTCCTTGTTAGACCTCTAGATCATAGATGACATCTCTGTCTAAAAACAGCAATTCCTGATTATGGACAGAATTATTTTCTAGCACTTTAGTATATGAAGTCAATAAAAATTATACATACACTTGTATATGGTTGTGGTATTGAGTGAAAGTTACAGTACATAGGAAAAAGCCTGCTAATTACCAGGTTTGTCATATAGCAGATGACCTTAAAGTGAAGGCATGTGGATGAGGTAATTGTTCTGTAAATGTTTTCTGGCCTGGATAGTGTCTGGCCGGGCTGACTCAAAGGGTTAAGGGAGCACATGAGCACCTTTTCCCAGTTCCTGTACTTTTCAGAAATGGAAGCAGTCTTATACATGTCAGTAACAGAAAACAGCTCGTTAATACTACAGATATAAACAATCTGAACAGATAATGCTGGCCCTTATCTCACTGTACATGTGAGTGACGTATCTCGGACTTCCGATTCTCAGGCGTTACTGATTAGATAGTACAGCTGTGCAGAGCCGCAAGCAGATTGAAATGGCTAGAGAGCTCACTTGTTGTTGAGCTGGTCCAGATGGACGAGACCCCAACAACAATTCTACAGAAACCAACTTGCCTTCATCATGGTCTCTACTTGACCTGCCTTGTTACTTCACTCACCCTCCATAGTGTCCTCACAGCGCTGGTTGAAGTTCTCGTAGGAGTCCCAGCGGATGAGGGGGTCTTGGGTGTTGTAGTCTACAGACACACTGGGGCCATTCTCCAGGTGGTCCATTCCTTAAGGCACCAAGAAAAGCAGCTCAGAAAAGATTCCTCCATAAGACTGGATCCGACTGAGTTGGCCCAGGATCATCCAGGCCTTGTCAGGACGCATGCTGTCAGAAGAAGGGCCTACCTTGAATTTTCTCCGGCCCAAAAGAGAAAATGAACTCCACTTTTCCGTACTCCGGAAATCTGTCATCTGGACAATACAAAATACGAGACAGAGAATAATCAATGTAACATGCAAATGAATTGTTAAATTTTTTGGTTGTGTGTTGCACTCATTCAAGAGAAATTATAATAAAGAGAGAATGTCAACCAACGTTCCCAACTTTTATACAATATTAATTTTATTTTCCCCAAAGAAGTACAGTTATGCAGCATTCAATATCACACACATACCTAAACCCTTAGCCATACAAGAAGGTGCACAGTGTCATAGCATTTAGTGATAAGTAAACATGTAAGCAAGTCTGTAAACTAGAAGCAAAGCAGACACAGTTGAGAGCTCACTGGACATTGAAGCCAGGTTGGCTTACCTCTGAAGGTCTCATCCAGCTCATCTTTGCCAAACACAATGGCCAGATCATGTACAGCACAGGTATGGAACTGCACTCGGAAAATTATGTCCCTGCTAGGACTTCGGAAGCGCTTGTGGTAGCACTTGAGCTGTTGGAAAAATGGCAGAACCGACCCATATCAGCTGCAGTCATGGGTCAGAACCTCAACCGTCATCTGGCTAAGAAGGCACTAATAGTAATGACTGGTATGTTGCCTCCTCGTCACAGTTTTTCATCCTTTGATATTACAGGAAGAAAAGATGGAAATTCTGCGGTAACACAGCCTATTTTTGCAAAAAAGAAAATAATGGAACATGAAAAAGGAACACTTTGTCACTTCGCAAGTATGTCCAAAGTAGAAAAATTGGAGTAAACCTGTGTATGCACCATTTAAGAGCACAGTCAGAACTCTCTGAAGGAAAGTGTTATGTTACTATAAAGACACGTGTCCTTTTAAAGACGAGGACAGCCCTGGGCAAAGAAAAAACTGTAGTAGGTAAAGCACTAAATCACATTGAAGGCATCATTCTGAAGGGTCATTCTGAACACATCCTATTCTGAGAAACTCCATCAGAAAGGCCGATCATTCACTGGTCATCCTTAACCATTCCTGGTTAACCCTTGTCACATTTTTGTCATTTTACAGCAGATGCACTCTGCAGACCCACTGGCATATACTCCTTATCCTGGTGTAATGAATAAAAGAAAAAGAAAACATTCCAGGATGCATTCGCCATCGAAGGAAACCCAAACCTCCACACTCTGGCCTAAGAAAACTATAATTAAGAAATTCAACGGAGGGCAGATGAACATGGAGAATGTGCAGGTTTTCTATTCACGGAGAAGGAAGCAAAACAAACAAACTATAATTGAGGAAGAGGAGGGGGGAGGCAAACTTCCTGTGGTTCCCTCTGGCATGGATGTGACTGGATGTGATGGCGAACAGCTCCCACAAAGACGGGGACGTTGGGTTTTCTGGGCTAAAGAACACAGTCAATAGGCTGGCTATCACTAAACAAAACACATTGTAAAATAGTAAAAATATCAATGTCATCTACTCAGTACTCTGTAATGAAACATTATATGAGTTAGACACACAGACACACCACTGAGGGAAAGAGAAAGAAAAACACTGCAATTTTACTATCCTCAAAATCATAACAAATAACACAACAAATTAGGTCTAAAGTCCAGAAAAGTACATTGTTCCATCAGCCGAGAGACATGAAATCACTACAAAACACCATCATGAACTACAGCAATAGGCCTTACCTTTAATTACAGTTACCTTTATTTTGTGTGCCATAAAGGATTTACATGCATAATTAATCTACAATGGTTGCTTTTGAAGCATCTGGCAAAGCGTATGTCACTTAGACGTGCAGTAAATAAGACTAGGTTGTTTTTTTTTCAGTCTATTAGTATAAAAGCCTTGGGAAAGTGCTGATTCTACAGCTTCTGCCCTTGGGCTATATGGCAGTAACAGCATGAATAATGAAGTAATCATCTTCATTATTCATGGCATCACTTGAGAGGGTGACTAATCAATGTCTTGAGGCACAACTGCTTGGTAGAGACTTCAAAGTTTTTCAGAACACAAAACAAGACGACTCCTCTAAAAAATCTGCTGAAATAGCAAAAGTCTTGCAGGTGACAGAAAACTAATTCAGTTTCAGACATTTTTCCACAGTGAAACTTCCAAGAAAAAAAAACTGCACATATATAATAATAAAATTAATGCATATTCCATCTCATAGGTCCAGCATTTGTACTACATAGCATTTGAAATTCTAGGTATGATGCTTATGAACATTTATCTAACATCTCCATTAGCTATATTGATCACAGGATTATTTTTTTCCGGAAGAAGCTGCACCGTAAAACCAACGTTGAAACCAAAGAAGAGATCTCTGTCCAGGAACAGCTAAGATACTGTGCAGGACCCTCAAGCTCCCCGGCCTCTAGTAGAGGACCCAAGCTTGAAGGAGACAAAGACCACCC
>JABJVR010006776.1:0-12143 GCA_025773905.1 Chitala chitala
TGCCTCTTTGTGCCAAATTCTGTACGTACTTTCAGGAACTTGGCCATCCCAATTAGAGCCGATGCAGACACAACACTTGGAAAAGGCGGCATAGTGGGGGTGGGTGGGGGGGCTCACAGCGGGGAGGTTGAACTGGAGGCCTCCGCAGGTGGAGCCTGCAGAGCTGATCCAGATGGAGGCCCTGGTCGCTCCCAGCACCCATGAGTATGAACAGGAGGCCGACACACACGCAGGTCCTGACAGCTTGGACACCTGCATGACAGGGAGAGACGGGGGGCAGGAGAGGGGCATGGAGGTGGGACAACGGCTCACTGACACCTGGCGTGAGGAGGTGAAGGATAGTGTTAGGAGATGGCCCCACTCAACAGGCTGAGTTACTGACAGGGTTAAAATGGGCCTTGCCAGACTATGTGTCTGTGTGTGAGAATGAGTGAGAGGCCAAGGTGTGTGTGTGCGTGTGTGTGTGTGTGTGTGTGTGTGTGAGTGTGTGAGAATAAGACAGGTCGAGGTGTATTTGAATGCGTCACACGTATGTATGAGAATTAAAGAGGCCGAGGGGTGTGTATGTGAGAATGGCTGAGGTGTGTGTGTGTGTGTGTGTGTGTGGGTGTTTAATCAGTGTCACAATGGGAATGAGTTCACAAACAGGATCCCTCTGTTTCCTGAGCCAGGAACTCTGGCCCTGACACTGAACGCAAACATGTCTGATTTGTGTAAAGGCACACTCTCTCACTCTCTCTAACACACACACAGCTGCCAGATTTTAGCATCTAAGCATAATTGCTTAAAGACAGAGTGCTTGTGCACGCGTGATCGTGTGAGCGCGCGTGAGTGTGTGTGAGACGCTGTGCTCGGTGCCTTGCTTGCTCAGCACGTTCACTCCCTTCTCTAAGTACAAACACACCTGTCCCAGCTGTTGTTTTGAAGGGCTAGCAGAGGTGGGGAGACCAGAGCGGGAGACGTAAAGACAGGAATGGGTCCTCCCTCTCGTTGCTCTGTCTGATATCTCACACATACACACTTGCCATTATTCTGTGGCGCCGGTTCTTTCTCATTTAATTTTACTTCCTTGTGCTTTTCATTCCCTTTTTTTTGGAGTATTTTACATTTTATACCCAGTTCACTTTACTGCTGTCAATATCAACCACTCCTGTAAACACAGACACCATAACAATTCAGGTGTTGCTTGTGCAGATGTAACTGGTAATTACCATCAACTAACTAAGCTTTGTCTTAACTTGCTCTTGTAGCTAGACAGTCTAGACAGTGAGAACAGCCAAAGTTGGGCTGCGGAGGGCAGGGAACAGAATGGTGTTCTTACAGCACAAAAACAGTACTGACACAGGAGCCGGAGCCTGACTGGGAGAGGTCAGGGACACGTGTGGACAGCCTTCGGGAAGGAGCGCAGCAGACACTCCGACAGACTGTCACACCAGTTGTCTTTTGCTGTAATAAATGTGTTTCTGGACACGGTCTTTCTTCCTCCTACCTTTGGCTAAACTAGCTGTGTTTGGTCAATGGATGGCAGATTCCCCCCATCTCTTCCTAGCTCTGATGGCAGCTGTCAACCTCTAACCCTTGACCTGGGGAAAAGTGAAAGGTCAAATTTTGACACAGTAGCATACAGGGTTATGTTATGGAGAGATGTTTACTGTTAACTGTTGTGTCCAATTGTTACCCCCCCCCCCAACACACACACACACACACACACACCTTTGTTCTTGCATCTGCTCCTGGCTGTTATTTCTATTAGTACTGTTGCATGCTGTGAAACTTCAACTTCATGTTTTTGACTTTTTTCAGTAAATGGCCTTTAGCTTTGCTGCCTCACTGCCTCAGAAACAAAAGGCATTATTTGCATATGCTCACCATTTTATCAGCACTATAGATTTGGAAGGAGGGGTAGGGGGCACATGTTCTCCCCAGTATTTGGTGGGGAGTGAATTGTCCCTCTAATCACCATACGCCTTAGTTATTTTAATCATAAGATGGATTGGGTGGCATTAAAGAGTGTGCCCCCTCCCCAACTTAAAATGAAATCTGCATCATTGCATTTTTTTAATAATATGAAAAAAAAAACATTAGTAAGTAAGCTGTTTGCATGTTGCAAAGGGATTTGTTTGACTGGTGGTTGTACATTTTAAACCACGTATGGAGGTTTTATGCAAACGTTTCTGCTGTTGGCCTGAAGAATATTATGAGCTTCACTTGCAAGCACTGTTTTGTGGTTCACGCCCAGGGTGAGACGATGCCAGGAAAGGCTCGCTTTGTCTGCCTGTCAAGGCCTCGCTTGTCATTTGGCTGAAGTCGTACAATGTGCTATCTGTTCAAATCCGTCAGTGAAGCGTCGATGTTAATGAGCTCGAACACTTAAAAACATTTATTAGTGGCTCATGCTGGCCCAGATTTTAGTTTTTCAGATAATGTGCTAGAATTTTCCCATTATTTTCATTTTTCAATTAACCTCATCATCATTTCAGTTTTTCCATTAAGCTCATGCTAAAGCAGTCATTAACTGATTCTTATTGGACTAATCAGGAGTGTGACACCTCATTTGGGTTATAGACCCCTCACTTATTTCACTGTTGGACAATGAATTAATTTCAGCTACCATAGTCTAAGTTACAAATCAGAGGCCCTTGCTTTTTGCTAACTCATACTTAAAAACAACTACAGTTGTTTTTCATTTTCATTTTACATGAACTCATTTAGCAGACACCCGACTTACAAATGACATGTTACACCGAAACTGGTTCTCTGCGTTTAACCTGTACCCTGGAGGAGCAGTGGGCAGCCACTATTCGGCACCCGAAGAACTAGCTCTGAGTGTTTCGCTCAGGGACACGTGGTGGCAGGGGTAGGATTCAAACCGGCAGACCGCCGCATAACCACCTGCTGAGCTACCAGCCACCTTACTTTACACATATTGTGAAACGGTATCATTGCTCTGTATTCGAGGAAAATTTAAACTTTAATTTTGGAGATGCTGTATGAAGCTGGATACGGCTTTCAAAAGAACCTTATGCATCAACTTGCATGGGTGTGGATTGAGGAACAGAGCTGCCTTGTGCATACATCTCAGGTGTTTTTTTTTTTTTAAATAAAATAACAGCGCCATCGTGTGGCATACATTTAAACTGCAGCTACATTTGCATGATAGTTTATGGCACAGTATACGCATTTACAACACATAGCTCTAAATTGTATTAAGACAATGTTTCATAATACAGACCCCAACGCTAGTTGATCAACAGATTATTGACTCCACATAAAATTATGTTTCGGTACAAGTGCTATTACTATTAACACCATCACTGCCACCATGTTTGTACCCCCTACATAAATATGCATATATTTGATGGTACATATATGTGTTACTCTTTAATATGTTAAACATTCAATTTAATTATCTTTCTACCTTTTTAGCTTGTATTCCTGCTTTTGTTGCATTGAGCATGTTAGGATCAATAAAGTTCCGTCTCACATTACCTGTAAGTGACACAGAAGCATTTAACTTTGCTATATATGATTTCTCAAGCCTAAAACCTGCAGTTTTTCTTTACTGATAAACTGATTTAAATGAATGTTAAAAAGCAGGACACAAGTTGGGGATGGAGTCAGGGCGGTCAGTCCCGATCCCTGGTGACGAAATCCAACACCTTCTCCAACTCCGCCTTATCCAGTACGTCGTCCTGATTATTGTCAGCGTAGGTGAACAGCTCGTTTGTCAGAGAGAGGTTTGGGTCCTGAAAGGGACAGGAGGGTGGCAGGAAGAGATACGTACAGGGGGATAAGAAATAAAGTGGTTAGAGTAGCAGAGAGAAAAGCGCAGATGTGATTAGAGAAGCAGGTACCGCAAAATGGTTAAGAAGAGATAAAATGGTTAGAGGAGTGGAAAGGAGGAAGGAAGGGATAGTGAGGGAGGAAGGGATGTTCAAGCAACAAAGTCAGGACGGGGTGAAGCAGATGAATAGAGGGGAAAATAGTAGAGCAGTTTGAAAAAGAATTTTACAACAAATGGAATAATAACAAAAACAGATGGAGAGAAACTTTTTTCAATGCTCCTTCTCCAAAGTATTTATAAAGGCAATGGATTGATTATAAGATGCACCTGGACGTAGTTAGAGAAGGCCTCTGTAAGCATGTTCAGGAGCTGGTCCTTGGTTAGCGAGGAACCGTCTGTGCTGTAGCGGCTCAGGAGCTCGTCCACGTTGTAGCGGGCCTGCTGTGTGCTCACTGACGAGAGGAAGAATAGGGTGAGGAAGGACAGCCCGCTGCTCTCCACTTGCCTTGGGTAAACAGGGCGTGAACACAATCTACAGACAAGACTGATGGAAAACATCTAGCTTGAGCAGTAACCCACTTACAACCAGCTCAATTTTTTGATGTTAAATTTAACAACAAATAGCTACCTTACATACACATGAAATATCAAATATGATTCCAATAGATGTTCAAAAGTATCACATGCGTTCTTCCCAGTAGAGCTGTAATCTGATTCACTAAGTGGCGTAGTGGCTCAATGGGAAGCGATTGTCTCCTGGTTCGAATCCCAGCCCTGCCAGGTGTGTCCTTGAACAAGACACTCAGCTCTAGCTCCCTGGATGCCACATATGGCTGGCTGCCCACTGCTCCCCTCAGGGGATGGGTTAAAGGCAGAGAAGTAATTTCCCTCTGGGATTAATAAGGTACAATAAATTAAACATTAAATAAATTTAACTGACCTTCTGAAGAGTGAAACATACAGATTAGCAGACAAACTGCTGCCACCCACACGTGATATTTTGCCATTGCAGTTTCCAATACACCTGTTAAAAAGTGAACAAATCAGTTTTAAATTCCTCTGAATTTAAATTTAAAGAACAGGTGTGTGCACAAGTGTTCTTGCTTAGTACTACAACAGTTCTTTAATAAAATGACTAGTGGATCAGACACAAAAAGCAAAAGCATGTAAAAAAAGGAACAGGCATTCCCATATTTAAAAACATGGTATCCACATCTCCAAATGTACATCTCTAACAACATTTGTTACCTTTGACCTTTATAAAATATGTTTAGGCATAACTCAGTAGGCTGCTAATGTCAGAGTCAGTGCTTGTCTGCACTGTTTTCTCCAGTTTTCACACACAGTTCGTGTTCTGGTTCATAGCAGCGACTCAGTGAGCAAAAAAATGGCACTAACAGCAGCAAAACAACAGCGTCACGGAACCAGGGGTGCTGTACAGGGGTGGGCGTATGCCAAGGGCGTGCCACTCACAGTGGCCCACATAAATCAAAATAAAACACAATAATTTTTCATGGGGCCCAAAATATCTAAGGGGGCCCCTGCATGGAACTGATGCATCATGGAGTATAAAATATTGCATATATGCCTGATGGCATCTAAATTGTCTGTCTTGATGGCTTTGCACCCCTGTGCCCTGCAGTTGGTTGGTGCCCATCCTGGGTGTCCCCTACCCTGTGCCTGCTGTCTCCTGGAATGGGCTGCAAGCTTCTTGTGACCCTTAACAAGATGAAGCGGTATGGAAGATGACTGACTGACTGAGTGAGTGAATGAATGAATGCCTGCATGCCTCTGTGTGTGTGTGTGTGTGTGTGTGTGTGTGTGACACATGCACACCATTTCATCATACACTGCAATGTTACATTTATCATTTTTGATCTGAGAACACCTGGCTCATGTTTGATGCCACTTTAATTATGTGCCAATGGCATACACTGAGGTACCTGTCTTACTTTAAGGACAGGCCCAGAGAGGATAAACATGGGGGGATTCTCCTCTTCTCTGCTCCACACAAGAGAAGAATGTGGCAGACCAGCAACAGCTAGTTCACCAGGTCTGTTTACCCAACATTTACCACCTCACTGGGCCGATTGATTTTGTGAGACAAGAGCACCATGACACCCCCCACCCCCACCCCCACACTCGTAAATAAGGCGTGCTTCAGCAGTTCAGAAAGCCTTCATTAGGAGTTGGCTCGCTATGTAGAGAGTCTAGTAAAGCCAGTTTTACTGTTTTAAAAGGCCTTTTGAAATGTGTCACACAGTCCTACGCCCCTCAACAAGAGTTTGTTGTGCTTATTTAAAGTGGTATTTAGTTACAGTTTGGCACATCAGAGCGCTGTTTTCATCTACAGACACACTACGCATTAAGCTCCGCCGTCAACATACCTTTTCTAACACACACACAAGGCTTTTTTGTGCTTCAAAGTCCACAGAAGCACATGGGTACTGAACGGCTCCCAGAAAGACTAGAGCCAGGGGGACAGATCAGTGGGCAAAAAACCAGACGTGATCAGAGAGATCAGGCAAAGACTAAGGTGAGAAACAAAGAGCGAAAGAGAGGTGCTGAAGCCGTCTCCACTGAAGCTGAAGTGTGGCTAAAAGTGGCTTAAGAGAACAAGAAGAGTGTGCTTACCTTAAACAAGTGAAGTTGAGTGATCTCCGTCTGTGTAACAGTGAAGTGAGAACAACCAGGAAGACCGGCGTACCTGTACGCGTCTCTCCTCCCCCTTCTATACTGTCTGACCTTTAAGACAAGGCAGGACCTCTTGGGGAAATTTTTCCTTTTACACAACGTAGTCACAAAATAATTTAACAAAAATAACGCGAAAGGGACACAACACACCAGGATCACTGAAGAATTCTACCCCGAAGCAGTAAAGGAAATGCATGTGTCAGTCTACGGATGGACAGTTTCAGGACTTCACACATCGTAGTGATGTGCATCTTTCTGTTTCCCTACCTTCCACATGGCTGTATTCAAAGTCAAGCTGATTGTGTTCATTTGTGGCTATCCAGAGTCCCTGTACATCAAACAACTACATCGACTAGGGAGGAGTATTATAAAGGATAATTTACATCCTTTAAATAGACATTTTCATCTTCTCCCATCGGGTCAGATTCTGTGTTCCTAAATGCAGAACAAAAAGTACAGGAACACTTTTATTCCTGAAGCCATTAGTTTAATAAATAGAATGACTCAGCGTAGTTCACGGCTATTTAATAAAGTAATTAAATCTCTTGTCCTGTTGCACTGTATCGTATTTATGTGTTGCATGAGCGGTGTGTACGACTGGATGCCTTTTACTTCTTTTCTTTGTGCTACAAAAAAATAATTTACCTACAGGTATGAATAAAGAGACCTGACCTGACTTGAAGCTGCCAATACAACGTTACATCACTGTTGTAATTGCGTTAGCCATCGTCAATTGTTGAGCCTCAATTATGGCATCAAGGAAACTGCGCTTTTCTAAATCAACACAAGTACCACAAATGCTTATTCATTTGTACATTTTATTATCATTTTAGAAACATTGTGCCAGCGAGGCAAAGTGTAAATTAAGTTTGAAAAAAACGCTACAGTCTGCAATCATACAGGACCTGAAAAATCAGTTATTTAAAAGACTTGTCATACCCAACGGTAACGGCCAAAGTGAAGGGTGAGATGTAGCACGGCGGTGTGGGCGTGGCACCTTGCCCTCTCGAGTCTCTCACACACGGGCGACAGCAGGTCGCCACACATTTTAACCTTTTTTTTTTTGGAGGGACCTTTAGTGTCAACTGCAATTTCCATTATTAAGTTTTCTTCGTATATCTACTCACAATGTGAAAACAGTAATGACTTCTTTGCACGTTAAGCTAATGGCAGAGCGCGCGCTTTCGTCTCATTCTCGCTGTGTCTTTGTCACTCAATTGATCATGCTGTAAAAATATTTTATTGTCACCAGCGGGCAGATGTGCAGATACACGTGTCCACACAGAACCCTAAACCACACAGGAAAGCCTAATTTCCCACGACACCCCCTCCAAGCACATAAAAACTTCATCTAGTAAAGCATGTGTGTATCTGGTCATTGCCCAAGCCAGAACCGAAGCAAACATTACTAGTAATAACAAAAGTTGCAGTAATGACAAGCTATATATTTTTTAATTTACTGCCACTCTTATTGGACATACACATTAAGGGAACTAGAAAGAAATACTGCCAAAAGCATAATACAAGTTCAGGTTTCTTACATACAGAAATATTTTACCCCCAGACAGAACAGATTTAATGATGAGACCAATGCACCTGTTGGTGACTTAGGAACAAGTGAATACTCTGTTTTTGGTTCAGTTCAGGTAAATCTAGGAGGGAGAGCATCACTCCGAGAGCGTCTGTGTATTAACAGCTACATAAGAACTGTACGGTTATAGTCAGTGTCGGGAGCCCACAGACGGAAAACGGTCAGACAGACTCGCGTTTTAAATTCTCGGGTGAATAGTCATTCTTGCATATAAATAGACGCCAGTATACAGGCAGACACCATACTCTTTCGAACAATTATAAAGATCTGAATTCCTCAGATCTGTCATTTGCAACCCACACCCTAACCCAAGTCTTGAGTGAAAAATATAAACAAAAACATGTGTCAACCATAATACTGAAACTTTACATTATGAAAAGAATTGTATGTAACAAACAAACAATTAAATAACCCAACTCAGAGATGACCAATACCAGACATCTCTGGAAACATGGATATAAACTACCAATGTGTGGACATATATTGATCAGAAATTTCTTGTCAGTCACCTCAACTACTCAAACTGGTGACACGGGATTGGATGGTGACCCTTCTGGGCGGAGCCTGGTCTGCAGTACGATTGGCCACCAACTCCTGCAGCTGCAACGCACCTCCACCAATGAAGCAAAATGCTGGACAGACAGGGGCAGAACAATCAACTGGCCCCTCCCAAAGGGGGCGCAGGGAGTGGGCATCGTAGAACGTGACGCGTCCCTTCTCGAAGTCCAAACACACCCCTAGCCGTGGAGGCAGAGGGGCAGTCAGGGCGGTTGGTGCGGGGTGGCCACTGTTGGTGCTGGAGTGGCACGAGGGCTCCCGGGGGCTGGTGGCATTGCTGGGGCAGTTGTGCACGCTGGGCCCCTGGGGTAAAAGAACTTTGCCCATACCTATGGTGAGGAAGCAGAAAGGAGGAGAGTCCAAGGCGTCTTCTGCCCCACTGTCATGACCACTGTCTGGGTCATACCTGAAAATAAAAGGGAAAACACGAGGAGCACGATCTGATGAAGGAGGACAGAAGAGAACACACAGGGCAACGGTTTTGCTGTCTCATCTTTAGAGCTCCTCTGTACTGATGCTCGTCAGTACAGGGTTAAAGTAGCAGAGCTGCTTACTTAGCTTCTAGTGTCAGCAAAACATCTGTGCTCACACCTCCATACAGGCAGCCGCTGGTGTAATACGCAATGGGGACGGGTGCGAGACTACAAGGTGGACACCAGGTCTGTTGACTTCTGCTGGGGTTATCCTTCACCTGAGCGACCCCAGTAAAACTACCGAGACGGGTGAAAACTCTGGACTACAGTATCGGCTCGGCAGAGTAATGTGTGTGCACTGCGTCCCTGTGGCCCCCCCTCTACCCATGCTTCTCCTCTTACCTGGGGCTCGCCATGTCCTGCGGCAGGTGGAACCACTCCTGCAGTCGGGCCTCCAGGCCGACTCCCACCTGCAAAAATGTTGGGGG
Organism: Chitala chitala; assembly: GCA_025773905.1. NCBI lineage: Eukaryota > Metazoa > Chordata > Actinopteri > Osteoglossiformes > Notopteridae > Chitala > Chitala chitala. Next base: position 9,529 of record JABJVR010006776.1, read on the forward strand.
GGCATAAGCAAGAGAAAAATCATTTATACAGTGACAAGGGCAAAGGGGACAAATATGCTGAAATACCTTTAGGAAATTATTTCAAGTAAGTCTACGGCCCTATTGTTTGGACACGGCTGTAGCCTATATTACTTTATTACCTTTCTTGACACTAATTACAACGTCTATTTTTCACCCTGATAATTAACAACACAGTAAAGAGTACCACTGTCACAAAGACTACATTTTCTCATTTAGGTCACCATCACACTTTTTTTAAACTCTGCTGATAACTGCAGTACAGATGCTGCCAGTTAACTGTTCACTTGCCTTGACCAGGTAGGAACCAGGCTCTACAGAGCATGCCCAGTAGTGCTTCCCCTGTGTGACGGCCACATCGCCCACCAAGAGGTCAGAGGTCAGATGACAGGAAGTGAGGGTGCGGTCGGCAGCCTGCAGCAGCGAGAGGCCTGGCACGCTACGTGCGCAGCGCTGCTCCTTACTCACAACCAGGCGCTCGGAGTGCAGACCCCACCGGGAGTCCAGGTAGAAGTTCAGCACTGAGGGGAGGAGGAGGAGGAGCGGGAGGAGGACCAATGGCAGTCAGGACAGAACGAACGAAAATAAGAAAGGGGGGCCGTGATAGGGTGGGGGACAGAGTCATTAATGCCAGTAAGGAGGGAAAATTAGAAAAACAGGGAGGAGCGATGCAAATGGGGGAAAAAAAATGTTGGGGGGGGCAGGAAAAGGAGTGGAAATGTGTGCCAGGGAGGAAACAGACAAGTGGGACAAAGGGGGGGGGGGCAGGGAAATAGTAAGGAAAGTGGGACAGTAGGAATCCATTAGAGAGATGCAGAATAATAAAGGCAAAAGGGAGAGAAATAGAAAATAGTACACATTGTGGGGAGGTACAGCCAGAGAAGGAGGTGCTGCTGTTCTCAGAGAAGCTGAGGTACAGCCAGAGAAGGAGGTGCTGCTGTTCTCAGAGCAGAAGAGAAGAGCAAACGAGGAGCACGCAAAGTAGGACATGAGAATCCAGAGTAAATACGATACAGGGAAAACGGACAGGGCAGGAAGAGGAAAAGACAGGAGAGGTCCAGCAGGAGGCTGCACAACCCAGATCACTCCAGCATCCCTTACGATAAACAAATCCAAATTGTTAGAGGTCCATGTCTTAACAAAGAGCAGTTGACGCAGGCACGTGGATGTGGATGATCTGTCATGTTGAGCCAAATGGGAGAGAGAGGAGGGTGAGAAATGGGCTTCTCACTGAGCCTGGATCAGGAGATGGCATGAGGAAGCAGAAAGAAAGAAAGAAGGAAAGGTGATGAGGAATGGGTAGAAAAAAAGAAAGACATGAATTACATTTGTAGACAGGACAAACTTGAATTAGTGACAAATTACCTACAGGACACACAGCAGAGGTTTGCATGTCTGTGTCTGGTGCATTACCTGGTAAAATGTGTTTTATTACTACTTCATATATGAATAATCAAGTGTGTAATGCCTCCGCAAAGCCATGATATGACTCGTGGTTTTATGTATTTATATATACACACACATACCATGGCATTTATGAGTCCTAACTGGTCAGTGCTGAATACATTTCTATTAAGTCTAAACTCAGAATAGAGCCAGATGCAAACCAATGGGCTCCTAATCTGTGTACCTCTCTATAGTCACTCACAGTCACCTTAAAAGGAGCTACACATGGAATATGTAAAATGCTGGTATTTAAAATGGGGGGGGAAAAAAAAAAAAAAAAAAAAAAGTATAAACCATTGGCAGGATGCCGTGATATAACCAGAATAAACCATGGAGGGGTGAGTGGACATACAAAATTGGCCCGGTGTAATGTGGTGATGGATCAGACCACACTGTCTTGGACTGTTTCTGCTACACCCCGTTAGACCCGTACAAAGGAGTGTGTCCCTCGTACCTGGGGCGGGCGGCGTGTGCAGGTAGACCTCCTCACTGTACTCGCCGAAGCCCGCCTTGTTGCAGCCCCTCACGCGCAGCACGTACACGCAGTCCATCTCCAGCCTCTCGATGACCGCGCTCGTGCCGCTCACCTCCTCCAGTCGCTGCCAGCCCCAGCTGCCACCCCCACCCCCGCCTGCCCCCCCACCTCCGGTCCTGGCCCCTCCCCACATGCTCCCTGGCCCGCCTTCACGGCGACGGAACTCTACGGAGAAGTGCCAGGCGGGGGCAGAGTCCTGCGGCAGGCGCCAACACAGGAAGAGCTGGTCGTAGGCCAGTGTGCGCTGGGTGTCAATCACAGGGGCCAGAGGGGCTGGGGGGGGGGGGGCAAGGAGCGTGAGACAGAAAGAGGGGAGGTAGTGTGTGTGTTTGTGAGGGAGACAGAGGGGCGAGGGAGAGTGTGTGGTGTAATAGGCAGAGAGCAAAAGCATGTGAGTGTGTGAGAAAGAGAGAGACGGGAAGGGAGAGATAGATGGAGAGACAAAGGCACACTTCAGTGGGATGAGGCCCAAAGTGCTCTTTCCACCTCTCACCCCTCCATCTTCCCCCCCTCCCCCGCCCGGCGGGGCCCCGGGGCGCGGGGCCCGGGGGGGGGGGGGGGGGGGGGGGGGGGGGGGGGGGGGGGGGGGGGGGGGGGGGGGGGGGGGGGGGGGGGG
>JABJVR010006777.1:0-12142 GCA_025773905.1 Chitala chitala
TGGACTTGACTTGGACTCATGGCCAAAGACTTGAGACTTGACTTGGACTTGCAAAAAAAGACTTGTGTACATCTCTGACTGGTCATACACAGTCTAACGTGGCCATATCCAGGCTTGTGTAAGAGTCCCTCGGCCCACATTACATGTCCTTGGCAGACACACGTTCACTGTTGCCTAATGAACTTTTAAAATTTAAAAAATAACTTTGGCTCCTGGGTACCATGCAGTTTCTTTAGCTACATTCTCAAAGTTAAGTGCATTGTTACATTAATTATTCAGGTGGTATCTTCATCCAGAGAAAGTAAAGTCCATTTCTTTCTGATAATGAGTCCCTTAATATAATCAGCGTTAGGCAACTTCCCTGTGATTTCGTGCCAGTGTTATTCATTACTATTTATATGTGTTTATATTCTGCCAGACTGTCTAATCTCTTAAGTAAGCTTGAAAAGTATTTCATTTATTTTAAATAAGCTGTTATTTGCACAGTCAGTAAACTTACAATACTAGTCAGATTTTATTTATGTAAAATGGACGCTTCGTGTCAGGAAACTACAATAACCACAAACACTGCTCACTGTCCTTCTTTATTTCTTTCTTTTATCCATCTTCTTCCCCCACGGCATTCTGGTGTCTTAGTTCCTCTGGTTTTTGTTACAAGCTTTTTTGCTTTTGTATAGCATTGGTACATCTTTCTTAAAAAGGCAAAAAGAATGGATGCCTTCTAGTCCAGCAGACAGACTTCAGGTTTCTGCTCGAGCTACACTGTCAGTCATCTTCTGTACTGCTTCATCCTGTTAAGGATCACAGGAAGCCTAGAGCCCATCCCAAGAGACACCCAGGGCAGGGCACCAACCCACACACAATTGGAAATTTGGAGACACCAATCAACCTAACCTGCACGTCTTTGGACAACCAAAGAACCCAGAGAAAACCCACCAACCAGAGGGAGAACATGCAAACTCCACGCACACAGACCCAAGGCAGGAATTGAACCCCAGGCCTGGAGGTATGAGGCAACAGTGCCAACCACCACGCCACCATGCCACCCGTGAGCCACACTCTATTCCTGTTAATGTTAACTATACCAGGGGCATTCATATCAGATTACATGGAAGATGTTGTGCTCGTACTCAAGTGTGCTCTCTCAAGGGAAATGTTTGGGCTGATAAACACTAAAATGTAAAGCAGCTGGTCTAATTGGAGTCCATGGCATCAGCTGATTGCTTAATAGACAAAACAATTATGTTTACAGCCTGGTTTTAGTGTGCGGAATCAGATGAAGGGGGCTAATCTGTGTTCATGTGAAGGACCCCCTCATCCGGAAAAAAGAAAATGGGAATTTTCCAACCACTTACCTTTTGCAGGTGGCCTGGAGCCTGCTCCAGGTGTTCTTGCGTACACCCTGGACGGGGCACCAGCCTACTGGGGGGTGGGAGCCATAGATGAAACACAATCCCATTAGTTCACATCTACAAGACAGAAGCCCTCCCACATGTTTAAGAAACATAGATGGTATGCATGGGATAGATTAGCTTTCCCTAGTCTTACAGTCCTTAATGCTACACAAAATGTGTACATCTCAAAGTTAAATGTGGAAGCAAACGTAAACAGCTGAATATGGCACCAATGTTTTTGCAAACATTAACACGCATTAACATTTTGGAAACATGCACAGCAAACCTCCTCATTTCAAAGTTAAGGGAGCTGTGCATGTTTCATAAGGCTCTCTACAGAGGCATCCCCTTTGGTGCACCTCCTTCTCCTTATTTTATGCCTTTCATGCTTTCCCCTGAGATCAGAGTAGATGTGCTGTCCTTTCAAGCACCAGCGCTGGCGGATGAATAAATAAGCACAAGTAGAACACGAAGAGAAAACAAATCTTGGCATTGCTCGACATATTCCACGCTTGGACGCGTCATCGTTATTGTAGTAGATGGGCAGCACGTGAGGAGGTATTCACTTAAAATTTAACGATTGCTTTCCACGTGTATCTATATGAAAACCAAATACTTGAGAAACTTACGAGATTACGGAAGTTTTAATGACAATGCTGCATGTCTAAGTCTTCAGAGTTGTGATTTGGCGTGAGGTAGTTAACGTGACCGGTGTAATCGAATCTCCATCCGAATTTGAGCTGTCTGGGAGACATACGGCTGCCAGATACAAAGAAGTCAACAGGTCAAAGAATCTTCAGAATCATCTGGTTTTCTTTGATCACTGCAGAGACCACCAAGGAAAGCTTGCTCTGTGACCATCTGAGAGAAGTATTGTGTTTACAGAGGGAATGCACTATGTTTGATCATGCTTTGGTTGCAAGGGCATAAACTAAACCTAACAACAATGTTTTCTGGGTCTCGGGCTGCATGGAACGAGCCCGGGACAAACACACATCAAGTCTCATTAACAGAGAATCCGCTGATCTCCCGTGTCCCTGAATGACACTAGGGTCAAGCTTACTGGCAAACATTTGCTCATCTTTTATCCCCAGCTCCTGATCTGCTATGCAGACCCAATAAGAAATGATTGATCCCCAGTTCCTCCCCAAATACAGCCCTCTTGTCACTGCTAACAGAACTGGACCACTTCTGTGCTAATGGCCCATCTCATTCCTAAAGTGAGACGTGAATGTCTGTTAGAGCAGAGGCTAACAAACATGGATCCCCTCCATGCTGAACACAGCAGTGAAAGTCTTGTATTATTCTGTAACCTTAAAACCAACTGGCTGCAAGGAGACAGACACTGCCAGCTATACTTTATTCGTATCTGTGTGTATTTACGTTATTCAGTGCTGGAATGGGCTTGCCAACACCAGTACACAGCACCTGCACTTACGTGTGGTGCTCACTGGAATTACATTGTTTCTGAATGCTTTGCTAAATTTGGCAAATACCACCCCCCCACTCTGTACATACGAATAAACAAAGCAGCTGAATTGTTCCCCCGTTCCCACTCCTCCTCCCTTTGAGACTTTTTTTGACATTTGGTAGTTTGAGACGCAAGCAGAAGTTATCCCTCACACGTCCAGAGAGGTCAGAGCCTTGCCTTATCATACCTTTCTTTCATGTTCGCCACTCGGATGATTATTCTGAAATTTACTCATTGTAATTTTACGTGAAAGGGAAGAAGACACCCTTTTTTCATTTTTACGTTTATTTCTGCGTATCTATGAACCCATCTTTAAAAAGAAAAGGCTTTAGTTTAAAAGGCTGTTTTCTGGCTGTCTACCTCTGCAAGATTTTCACGAGCGCACATTTTGCAGCAAAATTACCATTGTTTTACGCAATTATTTCGATAATTGCGTACCATGTTATTGGTTTGCATTGCAAACGTTTACATATTATAAATTCCCTGAAATTTATTTGTTTTTAGTATTCATTTTTTGCATCTACATTTGCAAACATAACTACATCACAACAGTAAACGAATAGAAATTAATTTATTCTTTATAACATATAAAATGCAATTTAATTAGACTGTTAATGTTATACTTGGAAATACAGCATAAACCGGAGCTGTCATCTACGGGGAATGTAAGATAAATGCCTTACTTTTCTTTTCGGATGACAAATCCATTAACAATCGACACAAATCAAGTTTTAAATAAAATACATTGCAAAAGCTAAATCTAATATCTACAGTAAAAACGTATTTCGATATCTTTAATGTCATTAACATATTAATATGCCCCATCAATTTGAAAATACTGTAGGTCTGCGATGCACCAAATTATTCCGCCCAGACTTGATTTTGTCACGCATATCCTTTCCATATTCAGCCAATTAAATTTTGTTCTTTCTCCATGTATTTTATTTCAATGAAACTTCAACTGAACAGTTAAAACGATTACGCTTGCGAAATTTAAATATGCACACGATTTAGTTACAAACAGGAAGGTAAATTCTATTCACAACAGTGATGAAATGCTTTATTCTGAAATTGGGGGGGGGGGGTGAAGCATAGATCCATATCTCCCACTGTGACTCCGAAATGTGAACACAAGTTCCACTTCAGCACTGTAGTTTTCTGCCATTAAAGTTTAGATGTAACGAAAGTATTTATACTGTAGTACCTTACAAAAAGTCAATCGAAACTATGTATTATCGGGTGAAAATACTTCTTGAAATGTTATAACGGCATACATACACTTTTACAAAACGCACTTTCTTCCTTCTTTATCGGTCAATTCAACAGATATGCGTTATAAAGCGCGTGTATATTCGGCAACTGATTTAAACGAAAAGTAATCAATATCTAAGAAATAAGATAATTTACTGCTATGTAATAATGTGAATGTTATTTAAAATATTAATTCATCACATCTGCTGGACTGTCCCATTCCAAGATTTGATTGGTTTAGTTTGGATTACACGCAATAAATTCCTGAAATGGGATATATAACCCATAGTCCATAGCTGGACATTCATGCTGCAGTAGCGACAAAAACTCAGATCAACGTAACTTTATTCAGTCACCGAAGTTTGACTCCGTATAATTTACAGCACTGTAAATCTGCAAAACGGCATTTTAACGACGGCAGTTAAAACTAGAAACTGGAGCGAATTGCTAGTATCGTAAGATATCGCTTGTATCATTTCAAGGCTCAATAGCAAAAAAGAAACGAACGGAACTAATTCTTAGGTCTGTTAGCTGTATTTGCATCAATTAAATCTTGTTTATTACGAGAGATGTGTAGCCTAGGGCTGGATGACCTGACATTTTACTGACAAGCGCAAAGGGAAAACGTATATTCTCCATTCCTCAGGATTCTCCATCCTTTTTAAAAGGCTACACTAGTGGCATTTTAGTGGATATATATAATTTTTTACAATTCAGATATGCATCGTGACAGTTTTCCGTTAACTTTTGATACTCTAAATTCTGCAGTTTTCTGCGGCTGGTTTATCGGCCAAGCAGACGCGTCTTTTCCCATGTACGAAATGGAACTGCAGCGCGATCCGGAGTGTATAAAGGCACGTTCGGGGGCTGAGCCCTTATGGTGTGAAGATGGCACTAACCCGGCTGGGACAAAATACCGTGCAGTGAAACACAGGGGCAAGGCCAACCGAAAAGAAAGGCTCAGGACACTGAACATTAATAACGCCTTTGCGGAGTTGAGGGGATGCATTCCACATGTCCCCGCGGATACAAAACTTTCCAAAATTAAAACCCTCAGGCTGGCCACGCGCTATATAGCGCACCTCACCGAAATTCTGGACAAAGGAAAGCAACACCCAGGAAAAGAGGGGCCGAAAGCAGACGTGAAAAGCGACGGCATCAAAAAAGAGACGAATGAATTGGTAAGTGCCACGCAATAAGCAAAAAGACCAATCAATATTTTTTAGGCAGGTGACTTTGTGTAAAATGCTGCTCGCTCAGCTTTTACTGGAAAAATAGTGAAACTGGTCAATAAACTTCATTTCAGTGATTTCAGTCCTTCTGGATTTATCAGACTCCCAGACAGGAGAGGCACGCGCAGAGTATTTGTATTACACCAGTGGAGATTAAAACGTAATTAGGATTAATTAAATTTCCGTGTATACCAGAAATCAACACGCAATGTTTCCTATGCATCATTCAATTAAATTCATTTTTATATAGCGCCTTTACAACAACGTTCCTCAAAGCGTTTTACATAAGAAATTGCAGATGTCATGATGCCAATGCACAGCACGGAAGGATAAGCGTCACTAATATTTAATACGTTATTGTTGTTCTCAGCAGAAGGGAGTTATTAAAGTATCGATGAGTGGCACAGGCAAGAAAACGCAAGGAAGATCCGGTTGGCCTCTGATTGTCTGGGCTTCCGAAGTCGAAAACTGAAATTGTCACAATGCCTATTTCTTTATTTTTAATTTATTTATGTTGTGCTTATTGCTATCTTTTTGCATTTTTATCTGATTTGGACTCTATTTTGCTTAACTGAATCTTGTGCACTTTGACTATAGGACAGCTGAAGTGTCAGATATTGTCTGACCTCGTTTTTAATGTGTATGTGTACTTTGACTCACTTGTAAGTCGAATTTGGGAAAAGGCGTCTGCTAAATGAATAAATGTTTAATGTCCCCACCTCCAGTAATGATTATTAGTTTGCTATAAAACCGGCAACACCGCCAAAGTGCTTTTACATTTTATCTCGCGTAACAGATGTTCTGTTGTTAAAATGTCCGAAACGTGGCTAATTACAGCGGTTAGTTTAGTTAATCAAGGTTCAGGTTCTCAAAGTAGAATAGCTGATCATTGTACATAACTTGAAATTGGTAATTCTTACACTCACGTCTACGCCACGTAAAATGGTTCAGATGCATACAATATAGGAAAAGAAAATAAAAATGTACATTTATGTTTTCATACTCCAATAGACTTAATAACAAAACTTAACTATTTGCTATGGTTTGAAAAAAAAAACGTGTGTATATATATTAGAATCCATTGGTGTTTTCGACCTTTGCCAATTTTACATGTTCACGCATCTCAGAAAAAATGTCCACAAAGAATATTTAAATAGTAATAATAATAATAATAATACACCAATAAGCGTGCATTGCACTTGTATGGCTCTTTACAAGACTGTCAGTGTTGCGGTGATGGTAGAATAGGGACTCTCCTCCACCAACACCAGTGTGCAGCATCTGATGATGCCGCGGCAGCCCGAAAAAGCTATGTCGAAGTGTAAATTATCACGAGAACCAACACTACTTGAGAAATTAATCGTGTATGAAACGTGTCACATTGACATCTGGCGCATAAGTGATATTGTGAGGAAATTAACTTGTATCCAACCCAAGTTTGACCTTTAATTCACGCATGTCTGCAGAAAATATTGTGAATTATTGATTTGTGTTGAATAAAGGTACGGAAGTAAAAGGGCTAGGATTAATAATGTTTAAGTACAGTAATTCAGTTTACGGTTTTTAAATATTTCTTTGAGCAGTATGTCTATAACTAAATCGAAAGTAAAATAGCATGATGATGATTATTATTCTAATTAAAAAACAGCATAGTTGTTAATGTTTGCATAAGGACTGTAATTTTTTTTACGGTTGAATAACGATGTATGGTGTATTGTAATTTTGTTTGATTTTAGTTAGGTGGAATACATGGTTATTTTGTAAAGTTGCCACTAGATGCCAGGATTTTGCAAAAATGTACTTTGTACATTTGAAATGCATTTTTGTCAAATCAACTTCTAGTGTCATTTACTAGTGTGCAAAAAACTATAAATATTATTTTAAATTTTATTGTGTTATTGACCGGCGTGCCTTTTATTGCATTGAACATCTAATTTATATGCATATAACACTGCTTACATTAGCTGTTTAAGGACTAAAAGACACCAAATACATACAGTTCCTCAACCTGTATGTTTTTATGTGCATTAAAATGCTTAGATATCATATCAGATATGACTCAAGCACTTTGCAGACCAGAAACCCAAGGTTTGGAGAAACATTTTAATGAGCATCTGAATGGCAGATGAGACAACTTACACTCCAAACATAATTTACGCTGAACATTATCAGCAAAGGGCACCTGAGACGTGATTGTGGGTCTCACTTTTACTGCATAAGAAGCCATAATCAGTATGGATATTTTAGCTAACCCAACAAACAGAAAACCAAAAAGTTAAAGTTGTCTATTACATTGTAAAATGTAAACATACAGTGAACTGAACAGCATATACACTATATTGCCATAAGTATTGGGACGCCTGCCTTTACACACACATACACACACACACACACACACACACACACACACACACACACACACACAAAGTTTCATAGCATCCCAGTCTCAGTCCGTAGGGTTCAACATTGAGTTGGCCCACCCTTTGCAGCTATAACAGTTTCAACTCTTCTGGGAAGGCTGTCCACAAGGTTTAGGAGTGTGTCTATGTTTGGCCATTCTTCCAGAAGCACATTTGTGAGATCAGGCACTGATGTTGGATGAGAAGGTCTGGTTCATCCCAAAGGTGTTCTATTGGGTTGAGCTCAGGACTCCATGCAGGTCAGTCAAGTTCCTCCACCCTAAACTTGCTCATTCCTGTCTTTATGGATCTTATTTTGTGCATTGGTGTGCAGTCATGTTGGAACAGGAAGGGGCCATCTCCAAACTATGTCCACAAAGGTGGGAGCATGAGGTTTTCCAAAATGTCTTGGTATGCTGACATTTAAGAGTTCCTTTCACTGGAATTAAGAGGCAAAGCCCAACCCCTGAAAAACAAGCCCACACCATAATCCCCCTCCACCAAACTTTACACTTGGCACAATGGAGTCAGGCAAGTACCGTTCTCCTGGCAACTGTCAAACCCAGACAAGTCCATTGGATTGCCAGACATAGAAGCGTGATTCGTCACTCCAGAGAACACGTCTCCACTGCTCTAGAGTCCAGTAGCGGCGTGCTTTACACCACTGCATTCGATGCTTTGCATTGCACTTGGTGATGTAAGGCTTGGATGCAGCTGCTCGGCCATGGAAACCCATTCCATGAACTTGACTGTGGAATATTTAGTAGCGAGGAAAATTTACAGATGGACTTATTATACAGGTGGCAACCTACCATGGTACACTTGAATTCACCGAGCTCCTGAAAGAGACCCATTCTTTCACAAATGTTTGGAGATGCAGTCTGCATGCCTAGGTGCTTGATTTTATACACCTGTGGTTATGGAGGTGATTGGAACTCCTGAATCCAATGATTTGGAGGCATGTCCCAATACTTTTGGCAATAGAGTGTAATTTCCAATTGGTGCACCATGTTGAATAAGTTCAAAGTCAGCATTTGATTTTATTACATTCCAACATCCAAACGTCTGCCTAGAGAGAAATATAGGCTATAACTCAATTATTTCTGCAGTTTTGAGACCACAAAACTGTGTCATTTACTGATGTTATACTAGTGTTAAATACTACTATCAAAATATGTGGATAGCCATGATGTGGTTAATTTGGGCCAGTTAAGCTTTTCAGCGTTATGTACCTTTTAGAGTTTGTGCTGACCTACCTCAGTGCGTATGAAGTTTACTTTACCTCCAGTCATACGTGAGTCAGGTGAAATAAAGATTAATATACCACGGCTCTGTTCAGACTTCAGTGCTGATTGGTTAAAACGTGCTGATAATACTTTCACAACTGCACAACTGACTGTAGCTCCAAAGGTTAAATACCAGGAACGGGTGCGGTCTCACACCTGAACGCTGAAGATAGCCGTATCAGTCTTAAAAACTAAGACGTTTCAGGTTTTGTGCGGTTCAAACCCTGCCACACAACACTACGATGGTAAGAGATGAAGACAAGGACTGAGTTTACACGGGAAACCTAAAATTAGACAAGGAACTCTATTTTGAATGTATTCCTTTCAGTTAGGTATAGCATTTTCATACAAACTGTAGTTTCCTGTGTAGATGCACAGTCCTACACAAACAGTCACCTGTAATACAGAGAGGAGTGTGTGTAGTACACATTTTGCTGCTTCCCAAACAATATTAAGTGCAGGTGTAGCCTTTTAACTTGACGCAAAGCTGTGCTGCATGTTAACAATTGGAAATTTTCAGTTTAATAGCATCTTTCTATACAAGCTATGGAAGTCATATGTTGTAAGTAAAGTTTTCATGATGTGTAAAACCATAACACTCAGGTTTTTTTGACAAGATGAGTCATATTGAGTCATTTCAACCATAATCTAAAGCACTGAACCACATTCAGATTAAACGTTTATAACAAAAAATACATAAAATCAACCTCAGAAACTGTTGTTCATGAATGTCTCCAGTTAAATTTGCCCCGTGGACTCTGTAATTTCAATACTAATAAAACAGTACACAGATGTAAAAAGATATCCAATTTAATTTCCACAGATGTACAGTGACCAATATCAGTAATAGAAGTAAATTAGTTATTTACATAATCCTTAGTATGCATTTCTCCCCCTCAATGACACATATAAAGTTTATTTACAAAGTATAAAAATGACTTGTGCACACTGTATTTTGCCACTTTTATGGTTATAAACTTGTAAAGTCTTCTATCAAGTTTAATGGTACAGAAGTATTTTATGAATTGGAGAAAAAAACATTACAATAGATTTCTGAAAAAAGATAGATGTTACAATATGTTTACATTTGTTTTCCAAATATAAATTATATATTTTAGGGCCAATTTTAAAGTACCCTTTACCTTCATATACTTCTTCCATAATGGAAAATGGATTCACAGCATATCACCATAAAACATGATACCAATGTGGTATCAGTAGGTGGTTTTTATATTGAACTGAGGCGACTGCTTTCACATCACTGTAATGTGTAATTGGGGGGGGGGGGGGGGATTAAAAATGCTATTTTTTCCCCACCTGAAATTAAAAAATATTGAAATTGGGTGTGGTTGCATTTTTTTCTAACAAAACTGTAAATTGGTATAAAAACAATCAATGTGACATTATTTTATAAATTCACATAACATAGAGTCATCACATTCAACCTTTGGATTAACATCAGTCTAGTGACAGCAAGTCCTTTTTGCAATGTCAGTGTAAATGGTAACCAAAACAGTATTAAAACAACATACAAAACCCAACAGACTCCTGCAGTCATTAGAATACAGACCATGCACTGTAACTGCATTATGTTACGGCCAGTGTGAGAAACCAGCATTTACAGTAAAGGTGTCAAACTCCATCCCATGCAGGACTTGAAGTACTGGTTCATTCAGTTCCAGTTCAGCTGCTATTTAAAATGAGATTTCCCTGATCAAGATATTTTTTCAATGAAAAAGTTACATTAAACTGACTTTCCTGACCGCATTTGAAAGGGAAAAAAAAAAATGCTGATATAAAAGTTTGAAAGTATCTGTATGTTTAGAAACCATTTTCAGGTCTTCTAAAGAGCAGGCTAAAAAAGAAAAAAATAAAAATAAAAATAAAAAAACTGCTCTCCCCATGTAATAGAATCAGTTTTATCATGTGTTAAATTAATTAAACTTTGCTTAAATAAAAAAAAAAAAAAACTAAGTGTCTTTCTGGAATGCAGGAAAATCAGTAGAGCTTTTGGAAACTGCAGCTGCCGCTCACTAACATTTCCGCCTTTAGGGCCCATTACACAGTTTGCTGTCATTCTTACACTCCCACGCTCACCAACGTCATAGAAGGGAAACGGGCCCTTGTGCAATTGGTGCAATTCAGTAATACAGGAGTATTTGTCAGTATTCGTTACATTATTTCTGGATAGTAATTTGCAGTTAGGAAAGAAACCACCGATTTTACACCCTGAGAGAAATACTCAAGCGACATCACAGACATGGAGACCAAGAAAACATGTAAACAATGTGTAGTGGAGTACGATGTTACAGTGTAGATTTGTAAACACTTTAAAAATGGGCCAATCTACTCTCTCAATTCCTTGTGTGTTTTTTTTTTTTAAGGTCCTAACCCTCTAAATGCAGCAGTTTCACAGGCGTCTGGTGGCTCCAGGCAGTCAGGTACAACCTTTCAGAATTTTTTTTTTTTTTTTCCTTCTTTTCCCTTTTCAAACCTCACACAGCCACAATGTTGTTCATTTCCCACTTCTGAGTAGTTTTGCTTTTGTCACAATCAGCAATAAAAACGGTGTGTAGCACATCCGATCGATCCAAGCATTTCCCAGTGGGAACGTGTGTGAATCTGTTTAGGTCCTGTCAGGAGACAAAAAAAAAAAAAAAAAAACAAGTTTAAAAGAACGTTAAACTATTCATTCATTCATTCATTCATCTACCATACCACTTCATCCTGTTAAGGGTCACGGGGAAGCCTGGAGCCCATCCCAGGAGACATAGGGCGCAGGGCAGGGAACACCCAGGGCACACACACACACACACAACGGGCAAATTAGACACACCAAATCAACCTAACCAGCATGTCTTTTGACTGTGGGAGGAAACCAGAGAACCTGGAGAAAACCCACCAAGCACAGGGAGAACATGCAAGCTACACGCACAAAGACCCAAGGTGGGAATCGAACCCTAGGCCCAAAGGTGTGAGGCAACAGTACTTGCCACCATGCCGCCCAGAATGTTAAACTATGCCTACATAATTTGTCCATCCATCCATCCATTATCTTAACCGCTTATTCCTGGTGAGGGTCGCGGGGAAACCTGGAGCCCATCCCAGA
>JABJVR010006779.1:0-12141 GCA_025773905.1 Chitala chitala
AGGGTCAAACAGAGGCTCACCCTGACATTTCCCCTCCGTATTGCACTTACACTGATGATGTAGGGTCAAACAGAGGCGCACCCTGACATTTCTCCTCTCTAGAGCACTTACACGGGTGATGTAGGGTCAAACAGAGGCTCACCCTGACATTTCCCCTCCGTATTGCACTTACACTGATGATGTAGGGTCAAACAGAGGCTCACCCTGACATTTCCCCTCCGTATTGCACTTACACTGGTGATGTAGGGTCAAATAGAGGCGCACCCTGACATTTCCCCTCCGTATTGCACTTACACTGGTGATGTAGGGTCAAACAGAGGCTCACCCTGACATTTCCCCTCCATATTGCACTTACACTGGTGATGTAGGGTCAAACAGAGGCTCACCCTGACATTTCCCCTCCCTGTTGCACTTACACTGGTGATGTAGGGTCAAACAGAGGCACACCCTGACATTTCCCCTCTCTATAGCACTTACACTGGTGATGTAGGGTCAAACAGAGGTGCACCCTGACATTTCCCCTCACTAGAGCACTATAGCCAATGCCCCTCACCCTCCAAGTAATAGGCATCTGTCTCTACTCAAAGCTGCAAGAAAGACTCCATTAATATATTAACATCACAGCATGCACATTTTACATAAATTAAATCTGAAGTATTTCAAATTCCCCATCACACAAGAGCAATGCGTCCCACCCCGAAAATTATCCCTCAGTGGAGTTACTGAGTATAAACTACAAATGGTGAGTTAATCCAAAAGACACAATCCTGCAGTTATGTTTGTCGGCTACACCTTTCGGCAATTTTACTGCCAAACAATCAAAGAATGTTAAAGATTAATATCAGATAAGAAATTTAGTCAATATTGTGTGCAAAAGCGTATATACCAGTACATGTCTGTTACTACTGGTGGAAACTGTGATGGTTAAAAAACAATTACAGACTTCCACTTAAAAAAAAACAAATACTTTAAATATAGTGAATACAAATTACAACTTTAACAACTATAATTCTGCATGTATAAATAAAAATTGTGTTAAATTTCTCAGAGAATTTAAACATAAACTGAGATGTACAGTATAATTAGAAAGACAGTATGTATTTACCCCTTTTTAAAAATGCACCTGTTGGTGTTATATAACAGGCTCCTGTGAGTCACTTCTCTTTGGTTTGTCTTAAATCGTGCCTGAAAAATTAAGGGGGCTTTTTCTACACAAATAGGGTACTGCAAAACCATGCCATTCAGAATGTTTGAAACTTTTAAAATATCACAGGATCAAAAATAATACAAAGCCAAACAGCACATTTTTATGTAACATTAGTCATCTGTTATTAGACAGCCTGGAGAAAAAATTAGTGCTTTCAGAAGTAGCCCATTCCCACGTATTTATAGGCAGTAAAGCCAGTGTCCTCCAAAATAACAGCCTTGAGGATTTTGAGGTTGTTGTGCCAGATTTCCACACGCGTTGCTGGGGAAATTCACCTTCTCCTCTGGGTGGATTTACTCAGACCTGTTCCAGCTTTTTGCTGGGGCTGGTGGAATGTGGTTTTAGAATCAGAGATCTTAGATAAGGGCATTCGCCTTCACTTCTGACACACACACCACCCACCCAAGCCCCCCCCCCCACACACACACACACACACACACACACACACAAACAAACAAACAAACAAACAATCAAACAAAAAGCCCAGTAGAGAGGCTGGAGCTAGGGTTATGGTTTAGCCCAGGAGAGAGGATGGAGCAAGGTTTATGGTTTAGCCCAGGAGAGAGGATGGAGCAAGGGTTATGGTTTAGCCCAGGAGAGAGGATGGAGCAAGGGTTAGGGTTTAGGAAAAGAGAAAGGCTGAAGCTAGAGTTAAGGTTTGTGAGGGGCACACATAGACAGAAACCCTATACAGCACCGCTCACATTTTATGGATGGGCACCTACTTGGGCATTTAATCATGTTGTCTTGCTAACTAGGAGTACCATTTACAAAATCACATCCCATTTTCTGTACTGGGAAGGTACCCTTTGGGGCACTTAATCATGTAAGGATGGCATAAAGGGAACTTCATAATGACACCCTTTCCCATTGGAAAGTTACCCAAGTCTGTCTCGATAATTGTAAGGACACCAAATAGGGCGCTACATCACATTTTTCTCCACTGGAAGGGCACTCATTAAGACACTTCATCACAGGTGTTTGATGTGTTGGACACATCATCATATCTCACATGAAGGGGGTACCCAAGATGGCAATATTTTTTTCCGTGTGAAGGGCAGCCAGTAGCAGTGTTTTCACCACTCTAGAGAGCACTTTAGCAATGAGTTTTCAACCACGGAGGCACTGGGGGAGGGGGGCAGCAGTTGTCCCCCCATGCATTCCCCCTGAGTCCACCAGTGATGTGATTCATGTCCATGTCACCTACAGAGGACATAATATCTATATGTAAAATCACCGCTGCTTCTCAGGGTGCTCACCATTCTCATCATTCAATACCCTTCTACCTCCAACACATACCTAGTAAAAAACATTTCAAAGGATGAAATCATGGTGTACAAATTGAAATATCCAATACTGAATTTCTTGCAAGGGAAATGCCAGATACTGAGCAGTAAAATTTTGCGATAAGGGCGTTTGTCATGGTTTTTCTGCAGTATTTTAATAACTCCTTTTCTGAACAGTACATCTGGCTCTCATTCATGAACCCGATGCCAGCCGTGACAGTGCCAACAGGCTGTGAACATACTGCGGTTTAATGAAGCTCCAACTGTTGAGTCTCTATTACCCTCTCTTTGGTGAGTCATGATCCCTGATCTACATTTAAATACGGAGTTTAATTCACTTTAAACTGCAGGCATGCAGGAATGAGTAATTAAGCCAGCAGAGAAATCTCTGAAGGACTCTGTCAGCATATCAATAACGCTGGTGCAAACCAACTGCAACACACAGAGCAGAAGCCATAGCAATGCACACACAGACGCATGCACAGACACAGGACACCCAGAAAAAGTCCCTTCAGCGTGTTCAGGCCTGCTGACCATGCATAAGAGTCCTCTGATTAGTGTGTGTTTAGGTCATAGCTTAGAGCCGTGTGTGAGAATTCATTCAAGGGTAGGGGTGACCCTTGCCCAGGTGGATGGGGGTAACTTTTGCAAAGGAGAGTGGGGGTGACGCTTGCCCAAGAGAGTGGGGGTGACGCTAGCCCAAGAGAGTGGGGGTGACTCTCGCCCAAGAGAGTGGGGGTGATGCTCACCCAGGATAGTGGGGGTGACGCTTGCCCAAGAGAGTGGGGGTGACGCTCACCCAAGAGAGTGGGGGTGACGCTCACCCAGGATAGTGGGGGTGACACTAGCCCAGGAGAGTGGGGGTGACACTCGCCCAAGAGAGTGGGGGTGATGCTCACCCAGGATAGTGGGGGTGATGCTTGCCCAAGAGAGTGGGGGTGACGCTCGCCCAAGAGAGTGGGGGTGACGCTCACCCAGGATAGTGGGGGTGACGCTAGCCCAGGAGAGTGGGGGTGACGCTAGCCCAGGAGAGTGGGGGTGACGCTCACCCAGGATAGTGGGGGTGACGCTCGCCCAAGAGAGTGGGGGTGATGCTAGCCCAGGAGAGTGGGGGTGACGCTAGCCCAGGAGAGTGGGGGTGACACTTACTTATTACGCTCCACCTGCAGCAGCAGTTCTCTGTTGTCAGACACCAGCAGAATCTCTCCTCTGGCTGGGAAGGGCTCCTGTGAAGGACCAGTCAGGGTGACTTTGTATGCATGACACAGGTTTTACACAGCATTCAGAGATACAGTACGCACAAAAGCACAGATCACACACACAAACACACACAATCACCTATAAATCTTTGTAGATTTATTTCCACCATTAAAGGTCCAGATCCGTACGCTCACAACTCTACACTGCACACAATCACACACAATTTTACAAAGACACATACACGCTCCCTGTTACACTTACAAGTGAACACACACATACACGCTGGTGCAACTCAAACATGCACAAAAGGCCTGCGCGGTCACACTACATGCATGTTCACATTAGAGCGCGAGGTAGTGGAACGACACTCTCGTGACAGCTAATCATTTCACAGACAGTGACAGGACATGCTGGGGAGGGCTCCCACACGCCCGACTCTATTAAACACAGCTGTGCGGGCTGGTTAATCAACTGCGTGAACCATACGCCAGAGCTTCTCCAGTTCTGGGCAGTGTTGTGGAGCTGCAGAAGGGGGGGAGGTGCTTTGCGGTTCCTCTCCCATCTCTGTGACACTTCAATTAACCCCGGTCTTAAAAAACATCTCCAGGAGGGACCCCGTGCTAATTCAATCTCCTCCAGCCAAACAGCTGCTGAGGAAGAAGAGCGTAGGAGCCAGGCACGGATTAAACTGCAGCGTGCACGATAAGACCATTAATAAAAAGAGTTCTTCTTGCTCTTAAATGGCTTGCAGAGTACAATGGGACCGACTCATCTCCGTGAAATGCCTGTCAACAACAACATATCTACAGTGGGAGAAAGAACAGTGGAAAACAGAACACAGCTCAGTGGTCAAGTGTGTTAATAAAGCCGCGCTGTATCAGTGAGTTAAACATCTGTTACGGTAGCATTGATTTAAACCCTGACCGTAAGCTGAACGCCCGGTACAAGCATTGACAGACATGGGTTTTACAGCCAAGAGCGGCACCACTCGAAGCGTGTAATCTGTTGGCTCTCTCCGCAGACTCCCTGAGTACCCGTGGGTCTTACAAGGCAAGCTGTGGCTGCTGATAGACGCGTTGAGTGGGAGGTGGTGCGCTTTCATCTCGGCTGGACCCGACACAGATGTGTTCCCATTCCGGCGGTCCCAGCCCGACGCTTAGCGGCAGCCTCCGGGAGACCAAGGGGCGGGGGCAACTCACGCCACGAGGCACGATGCCGGCCTAACCCACCGTAACTACTGCCCGTTACAAGCGTCACTGCATTGAGAGAAAATCCTTCTCCCCCCCACTCACTGCCAGGTGAAGGTCTAGTGTGGAAAAAAAGACAATAAGAGATGAATGTTCACATTTTTACTCCCGCCTGAACTGTTCAACTTAAACTTAAGTGTGAGGCATGGAGGGAGGCCATGCAGTTTTAAAATATGCTCAAATTGCTACCTTCACCCAGTAGCATTCCCTTTTGTCAGGTTTTCAATTTTTTTTTTTTTTCTTTTACATTTTCATCTTGTCATTTCCCTGTGAGCTTCAAAGGAGTCCACGTGCGGTAAAATGAAGGCGCAGGCCGTCAAAACATGGAGCGCACAGTTAAAGTGCTTGCGAGAGAACGTGTTCATCTCGGCACAGGAAAACGCAGCGACGCTGGTGATGGAACATATGATAAGAAATAATTTTTTGCAATTTACAATAAAGAGCAGAGCGAAGAAACACTAACATATAACACAGGTACAAATCACTGAGAGAGAAATGAAGAGGAACGCAATAACAAAAACCTATACCAGCTCCACTAAACACATGCCATGACGCACACTAAATCATTCTGCTTTTAGTGGGTGATATTTCTCTTACTTCATTACTGCTTTACACTTGCATATGTATGCCCAATTAAAGTGATTTTGGTTGTACTAAAAAATAACCACTGAGTCACACTGCCACAGAAGTAACATCCCAAAGGCAGCCCACTCCAGCAGTCCACAACCATCACGTTTCAGCATCTCCAGACTGCACTGAAGCCTAGCTGTTTCCACCGTCTCCGCTCCAAGCTCGTATCTTGGTTAAAGAACTCAGGGTGGGGCTGATTGCAGCATGGGGGCACACAGTGCAGGATATCTGTTTGTGCTGCTCCTGCCAGTGGCACAGGTGGCTGAGCACAGTGCCGGCAGCAAGTAAAGAGTACATTTATACGCATCAGGCGAGGGCTCCTTATTACTGTTACTGAAGTAGAGCAGTGCAGGGAAATGACAGACCAGTGAACAGAAATAGAGCAGATCTGCTGATCAATGAACAGAAATAGAGCAGATCTGCAGCACCACATCCACTGCATTTTTATTAGTATCTTTATGTTATATGCATCTAATTGTGTCATTTTTTTAAGTCTGTTGTCAGCCCCACTAAACAGAAGTGGCCCTGTGCACTTTGACAGTACAGAGACCATGTGATGCAGCAGGTTTGCTGCATGATCAGGTTTCGTGTGGACACGGCGTCCTCACTCGAAAGGCAATAACGCATAATAATAATGGTAGGTGTGGTCCACTGGGATGCGAGCACCGTATTACTTAACAGAAATGAACAAGCTTCTTAACTTTTCTCCTGCTGTTAAGCCTGGCTTCCTGTGTTTGCATCTCCTCTGCAAAGGGTTTCGTCTTTGTGAAAAGCAACACACTGTGCGACGATTAAATTCATTTATGCTGAATCACTTACAGAACAACAATATATGCATGCATATTAACCACAGCCCACTATAAATTACATTAACTCGACCGGAAAAGATAGTTGAGCTTAATCGTTCCTGAAATTTAGCCTTAAACTAACCTCTCAGTAGTGTTTAGCACACGTTGAGCTACACTGATTGGTTACCAAGGAGACAATCACTTACGAGTCCTGGCAGCAACACAATGTAGTGAGTTTTGGGGGAAGTGTGCTTTCTCTGTAGATAGGCTGCTTCCAGTTAAGTGACAGCAGACAGGTTCTGTAATTAGACTATGTTTGACGTGTAGACAGGAAACTAGAATGAAACAGCTCATCTTCGTCAGCTGCGAGAGACAACTAGAAACTAAACTAAAAATGGCCGTCCACATTTGCAGTCACACCCTTGTAAACCACTTTACTCGGGCCTGTGTTAAGCAGTGTGGATGGTCTCTTTACATCTTGCTCTATCTTAGTAGTCAACCTGTGTTACATAACAACAGCATCACAGTGAATCACATGGTTGGTTCTCTGAGGACACTGATCCAACACTCTAGTGACAGGAAACTCAGCAGTAAAAGCAGGGAGACTGGCGTGGCTTCTAAACCAATACACTGCTAAGCTTGTTTGTGAACTACAAGTCAGCATTGTGTCAACACCATCTGCTTCCTCAGTAAGTCTTAGAGCCAACATGATTACATGGTTTATATCACACCAAAAGCTACAGGAGATGCCACTGTGGATGAACTGACAAAATGCTTTGATCTCAACACCTTTTGCACCACGGAAGCTACAAAACTTCAGGGGCCAGTATACATGGCAAACTTCATTATGCCCCTGTGTTAGAGATACACCAATTGTTTCAGCCACCATCAGTATTGACCAATACAACAACAATCGGCCATTATCTATCATTAAAAATGAGCTGATGCTTACCCACAATGCTTGAGCATTGTATGTAACGCATTCACGCAGGCTAACTATGCACGCAGGAAAATGTCTGAAGTGTGGAATTACAAAAAAACAGATTTGATTTTAAATATTTTGGAATGTATTTTTTATTGTTTATTAGGATGGACAATCCTTATGTAACCAAAATTCATAAAAAATCAGCATCAACAACAGTTATAGATAGAATCAGTTATTGGTATCGGCTAGAAACGTCCTTGCTGATGCCTCACTACCCTGCGTTACTTGTGCATTCATGTGCATTAATGTAACTGGGGCGACTGGAGCGTGAACTCGTGACCTCACAGCCCGCACAGAGTTACCAGACAAGACAATTGGCCCACTGAGCTAAATACCCAAATCCCTTACTTGGGGGACTAATCACACTCTTGTCCTGACTTTTCCACACTAGCAGGGGATTCTCATGTATAAACACTTTCACATTTGTTGCACCAACACCCCTTTACCACCCTTCAATATAGTCATTTTGAATATGCTGTGAATACAGTTCCGTGTTGCAAATTCAGAATGGTTCAAACCGGCCTGAGCTTCTGACCCTGTGCAATGATTCTATTTTCATACATTACAGCATATCCCCTGTATCGTGACTCATCTATTTGCAAAGATACTTGGCTGAGACAGTACATCTCCAGAAACACCACCAAACAGATGTGAGCTAAGGGCCAATTCACAGCTTATCTTACAGGTCCAGTCACCACCTTGGTTGCTGGCTACATCAGACTTTATGTCCTCACCACAACAAAATACAATCTGTAGGGAACATATTCTTTTTTGCCACAGCCACATGTGGCTGCCCACTGCCTCCCCCCCAGGGGCATGAGTCAAATGCAGAGAACCAATATCACTGCAGCATATTTGTGAAATCCTGCATGTCACTTTGGATACAAGTATCTCGTAAATTAATTAATGTAACACCAATCGTACACTTCAGTGTAACAAAGTGACGTAGCTTGTCCTGTGAAGACTGACTGGGACATGAAAACAGCCCTGGAGTTTTCACGTCCCAGCCTGTTGGGTGTAATGTCTTCTGAATATTGTTGTCTTGGGGGGGGGTCTACAAACTATTTATATTGAAGATATGAGGCGCACGTGCGCCTATTGTGTAGTTTTTTTCCCTGCCCGGCTGCTTTAGCATTTGACAGAATGTCCGGTTTACCAGTCCACCTATGAAGCTGGTTGTAAAACAGAAGGTGAATAATTTATAAAAGACACATAGCCACAATGAGCAGCAACGTAGCCTCATGCCTCCAGAGATTGTGGTTTGTATCTTGTCTCTGGTTCTGTGTGCAAACCTTACGTGGTTTTCCTGTGTCTGTGGTGTGTTTCCTCCAACGTCGTGTTTCTTCAACTTTATGAAGATTCGGTGACAGTAAATCGTTCAGGTCTGAATAGCGTCTCCAAAAGATCATTTTCAAAACTGGAAGTTGTTTGGCGAAAGGTTCCCTCTCTTTTGCCATGTGACGCAAACTCCAACTTCAGAGTTATAAAATCTCCAGAGCATTGAAAAATGGCAGTGAAAAGTAACATGATGCAGACTCTGCCATAGCAAAGCTGAAATATGAGAAGCAGTCCTGTGGTAACATGCTGACCTCTCCATAAAGCATCTGACCCTGACTGAAAAAAGCCAAAAATGCTATAAATAAATAAGCAAGTAAACAAATAAATAAATTGTATTTTTCCTGTGGGCATCATGGCGGCTCAGTGGGTAGCGCTGTTTTAGCACTCTGTGGGTTTGAATGTGGCTCTCAGCATTGTGTGCAAAGCTTGTGTGAGCAGTTTGCATGGTTTCCCTATGCTTGCATGAGTTTCCTCCCACAGCCCAAAGACGTGCTGCGTAGGTACATTGGACACCCTTACACTGCCCTTGGAATGTATGTGCACCCTGTAATGGGTTGGTGCCTTGCACCATGGCTGCCCAGGATAAGCTCCAAGCCACCCATGACCCTGTATAGAATAAATAGTTGGATAATGGATGAATAAAAGGATGTTTTTCTTCCCTAAAGATCCTGAGCTCTCCATAACCAGTTGATGTCAGGGGTTGATCTCTGCTCACATAACATGCAAAACTGTTTCTGTTTGATACTTTCATTGTCTGGTGACGATCAGTATGAATACGCTGAATTCCTCCCCTTTTAAAAAAGATGCAAATAACCTTCTCTGTGTCATAAAATTAAAATTCAGACATTCTTCCTGAAAGGAAAAGTAGGAAAAAAAAATCTGTGAAATTACAGGTGAATTACGTCTGCTGTGAAAGAGCTCAGACGTTTTTTTTTGACAGACCTGCATTTGCCAACTCTAGTCTAAATGCTCTGCTGCACACTTACTGACACAGATGCTTGGAGTCCTTGGGCCACATACGACACCTGCCAGCTCGAGCAACAGAAATGCTGAGTAAAGTCACAGATTTTATGCTAAAGATCACGTGACACTGTCACTGCATTAACTACTACTAAGCTGTTTATTCATACTTCTGGAGCTCAGTGTAAGACCTGGCGACACATCCTCACACTGCTGAGTTTGTGATGTTCAAATATTACACCAAAAAAAAAAAAAACACGAGGTCAGGAAACGCGTGTCAATGGCCTTTATTTCTCCATTTATACCGGAACAGTTTTGATAAATTGGTGTAATAAAACACAGCATGGTCTCAATATATAACAGTCAGAATTCATACAGATAAAGAGTATTGCCATGAATCTTAAATTCACTATACATATACTGCAACTAGGTTTGTTACTGCAGGTTAAAAGGTGCTTTAAAATAGCAAACGTTTACTGATAAGTGTGTGTAGCCTAATGCATAAAAATTCATGTACTCAAAAGTTATAACTGGAGCTTCACATTAATAGTCATACTGACTTTTTCTGGGCAATGTTTGGAAAGTGTGAAGTTCCTCATGGTAGCCTCTCTCTAGCTGCTGTTTTAATTTCAGTAAACAGAGGGTAGCAGGGGGAAAGAGGTCACAGCTAATGGTGACAGAAAAGAGGCTGTTGACTGGATTAATGATGCATCTTCAGCCAGTGCGAACTAAGATTGCCTAACAGATGAAATAATGATCCTAACTACCTTGGGTTTCAATACATTGTTTCTTACAATACCGCTCAAGGGAAAGATAATTCACAGTACAAGAAACTTCAAAAGAAAGATTAAATACTAAGAACTTTGGCACAGTTTCTGTGACCAGGAGCAAAATTATCGGTCTTCTAGCAAAAGACCAAGTGGTGGAAATTTGAACTCTTATTATTGCATGTTATTATTCCAGGACATCTAGACTTATATTTGAATTCATGCAATTTTTATGTTAATGTTAACTTATGCCAGACACCGAGGAAAACCGAACAGAAGAAACAGCAGAGAAGTAGCAGAAGAAACTTTCAGCAGACTCAAGCAGTGCAGCACCTAATGTGCAACAAACCCACAGTGGAAAAAGCTGTTGACAGCAAAACTCAACTATCTATTTTGCCCTATTAAAGTGGAGATTTGGAACAGCATCAGATTTTTGGGCAAAGATAAAAAAAATATTAGGATTCCATTTATATTAATTAATATTCTGAATATTATAATTAACATTAAGACGGAAAATTAATCGAGCAAGTTAATGTATTGTTCAGTCTAGCCTTATGACCTTCAGACCATAACATGTTGTGCATTAGTTGTAAGGCTTGGGGAAGAAACAAAATTTCCCTCTTGTTTGAAGAAAGCACTCTGTAACATGGAGGACACAAGCCCCCCAGCACACATCCTTTTCCCACCCCACCATACTAATTTGCAGGTTCCAGTTAAAAAAGGTCTAGAAGAAACAAGGGGAGGGTTTTCATGGTCTTGTTGGTGAGGAGACTTTTTGCAGTGGAGTGGTTAACCAGATTGTTTAACAACATTTTTAACAGTGAGAGGATGCCTGGTGAGTGGAGAAAAGTGTACTGGTTCCGATATTCAAGAACAAGGGAGATGCAAAGAGCTGTAGTAACTACAGAGATATAAAGTTGATCAGCCACACTATGAAGCTATGGGAAAGAGTAGTGGAAGCTAGGCTAAGACATGAGGTGACGATCAGTGAGCAGCAATATGGGTTCATGCCAAGATAAAGCACCACAGATGCTTTGAGAAAATTGATGGGGAAGTACAGAGATGGTCGCAAGGACTTGCACTGTTTGTGGATTTAGAAAAAACATATGACAGAGTGCCAAGAGAGGAGCTGTGGTACTGTATGAGGAAATTCGAAGTAGTGGAAAAATATGTGAGGGTGGTACAGGACATGTATGAGGACAGCATGACAGTGGTGAGGTGTGCAGTAGGAATGACGGACTGTTTCAAGATGGAGGTGGGATTGCATCAAGAATCGGCTCTCAGCCCCTTCTTATTTGCAATGGTGATGGATAAGTTGACGGATGATGTCAGACAGGAGTCCCCATGGACTATGATGTTTGCGAATGACATAGTGATCTGTAGTGAAAGCAAGGAACAGGTGGAAATGAACCTGGAAAGGTGGAAGTATGCACTGGAGAGAAGGGGAATGTTAGTCAGTAGGAGCAAGACAGTACGTGTGTAAATGAGAGAGAGGGTGATGGAATGGTGCAGTTGTAAGGAACAGAAGTAGTGAAGGTAAATTAGTTTAAATACTTAGGGTCAACCCTTCAAAGTAATGGAGAGTGTAGTACAGAAGTGAAGAGAGAGTATAGGCAGGATGGAGTGGGAGGAGAAGAGTGTCAGGAGTGATCTGCGATAGAAGGGTAGCTGCAAGAGTGAAAGGGAAGGTTTACAAGACGGTAGTGAGACCAGCTATGTTGTATGGGCTGGAG
>JABJVR010006780.1:0-12140 GCA_025773905.1 Chitala chitala
CTCCACGCACACAGACCCAAGGCGGAAATTGAACCCCAGGCCTGGAGGTGCGCGGCGACAGTGCTAACCACCATGCCACCGTGCCACCAAGAACAATGAACATTGAACTCTAAACCACTTTTACTGTTTCTCTGAGAATGTCTGTAAAATATTGCTGATTCCTTATAATTGTTTAAATATACCCTTGCTTAAACACTTAGCTTTAGAATTCAGCGTCTTTTTTCAGTACTTAAAATCATTATAGTTGTTTTTGTTGTTCTCGTTCTTCTTCTTCTCTTCTTCCAGCCAAAACCTGCTTTCATCAAGATAAAAATAGATTAAAAATTCAATACGTAGTTTTAAAAAATTCTGCGACACATTCCATTTACTGATTTACATGATGCCTTAATTTGCTCTTAAGTAAAAAAAAAATAATAATAATAATAATTTAAAAAAAAGTGAAATGAATATATCAAACGGAGTAAAATTGACGAGGTTCAATAGGGGTATGTGCTATCGTCTTTAAGCATCGTACCGAGTCGTACTCATTACGACACTCGTTTGAGAGCACAATTCCCGGTCCCTACCGGAAAACGCTGTTTACAGCGTCGACGGCTGAAGTTGTGCAACATTGTTTAATCCTGATATTGGTTAATTGAATACGGAAATTCTGTAACTATAGCAACAGTAGCTCTGTTTACTTTGAAATATATTTTAATTACCCCCAAGAACATGGGCACTGCCCAGATTTTCAAACGGTCAGTTAATTACGCTTTTGTTATCCAATACTTTTAAATGCCGTTAATTAACGCTATAACGTCAAGCAGTTTGTGTGAAGTTAATGTTACGTTAATATAAAACTTCATAATGAAATTTTTCCATAATTTTTAAAATGTAAGCAATTACATTAGTTCAGGCTATGACAGCTCTAATTGCCTACTGTCATAAAGGAAATTATATTTCCGTTAATGCCATATGACTCAGCTGTCAATCTCTATAAATAGCAATATGTTATATTATACCAGAATATGGTCATTTTTTTACATAGTCTTACTACATCAGAGGAAATGCAGCAACGTGGTAAAAGAAGCTTAAAATTTTCTTCAATGAACTAACACACATAGGCCTATAATGCTTCACATCATAGCACTGCTGTGAGAAAGCTTTCACACAACATCAGGCGGAGCCTTGGATTTGAGCCTCGTCGGATTTTCCAGACAGATGTCAATACAACTGGGCACAAACAAGACACCGTCAGCTGCGATCCTCACGCTAGGGCAGATATGTTAATGAGTGGTATAGCTGTTTATACTGTACATCATATATCCAAAACATCTTTAAGACAAGAGCACCAAGTAAACTAATCAGCCAAGGTGTTGTCCAAAGCAGTGAAATGTTGCAGCGTCTGTTGAAGTTTGTGATTGATTAGCACAATTTTGTCTGAAGGGTACACGAGCAGCCCTTCTGTTCTGAGACATGCATTTCCATGTGTGACTCTGAGCATGGCAATCAGGTGCGCTCTCAGAGGTGGCCTGGCTATTGTGCAGATCTTGTCTCCGCCACCGCAATACGAACAGACATGTGCCAGCCCGCATGACAGACAACACGCCGTGACGCTCACACACGCTGCTTCAGCAGGACAGGCCCATTCCTCAGGTCAGGGCTGTCCTTGGGCAGGAGGCACAAGTCAGTGGGTGTGACAGGTAAGATCGATATAATTTTGTTCCTATTCTCCACCCTCCACTGAAAACAGAATTTAGCCTTCAGCTGCGTTTTTGAGGAATTCCAATTACATATAGGACATTGTTAATTTAGGACTAGCACCAGTAAATAATGTACGTGCAGTTACGTTTACGTACATCCAAGAGAACCAGGACTAAACTGAGGATTAATAAGGCTGGACTCAGCAATCAGACTGCATACATGTCCATAGCCAAGAAAACTACAGGAGCAGTATTTGTTGCTTTAAATGTGGAGTAATAATGAAATCACACTGATTTAAGTTTACCAAACATCCATACAAAGGGACATTAATATTTTATTATATGTGAAATTATCCTGTATCTAATATAACATTTCACTCTGTTTTAGTCCAACAAATTCTAAGTATACTGTATGATGAGGCCCATATTTATATTATGCATTTCTTTAGTGACTTAGCATTACTTATTTCATTACCATTGACCTTTGTGATGGTGTGCTTGCTTTGCTCTGTGAAGGGGAAAATGCAGTCAACACAGACATGGCTTCAGCTGAGATGGCTCCAGGAGTGTTTATTTGAAGCTTTTCTCCCACATGCAAGACTGGCATTGTTGGCACGTAGGGTAAAGTTGACCTTGCCAGTGTCCTCAACCTTCTTCCAAATTAACATTTTTTTACTGGAGGTAACAAATGGCAATTTGCACTTGAGAAAATAGCCAGTTGCATCAAAGGCTGGTGGTGGGTGCTAAAAGCAGTACGATAGGTGCCCCTACTGCATTCATTGACAGCATAATAGTGCTGTCAATGAATGCAGATTGTTTTTCCAGCAAAGTAGGCTACATGCTGGTGTGCTTAGTCAATGCACAGTGCATTTGGATTACTCCATTTAAGACCTTTCTGTAGTTCAGTGGCCTGATCTGAGGGACAATGCAATCCATCAGTCCATCAACAGTATTCCATTCCTGTCTCACCATAAACAACTTCGGAGTCAAACAGACTAAGAGAATAAGTAATGATATATGAAGTAAGACTAACAGAATAAGTACTGATATATGAAGTAAGACTAACAGAATAAATACTGATATATGAATTGAACTGATGTGTGTGTGTGAGTGTGAGTGAGAGTGTTTACACTCACTGGCCACTTTATTAGGTACTCCTTACTAGTACCAGGTTAGAAGCCCCTTTTGCCTTGAGAACTGCTTTAATTATTCATAGTATAGAATAGATTCAACAAGGTGTTGGAAACATTCCTTAGAGATTTTGGTCCATATTGACATGATAACATTATGCAGTTGCTGCAGATTTGTTAGCTACACACCCATGATGCGAATCTCCTGTTGCACCACATCCCAAAGGTGCTCTATTGATTTACATCTGGTGATTGTGGTGGTCATTTGAGTAAAGTGAATTAATTGTCATGATCAAAAAGCCAGTGTGAGATGATTTTAGCTTTGTGACATGGGGAGTTATCCCACTGGATGTGTCCATCAGAAGATGGGTGCACTGTGGTCATAAAGGGATGGACATGGTGAGCAACAATACTCAGGTAGTCTGTGGCATTTAAACTAAGTGCAGTTGGTACTAAGGGGCCCAAAGTGTGCCAAGAAAATACCCCCCAACACCATTACACCAGCCTAAACCGTTAATATAATACAGGATGGATCCATGCTTCATGTTGTTTGTTTATGTTTCTTTATGACAAATTGTGACTCTACCATCTGAATGTCACAGCAAAAATCAAGACTAATCAGTGTAGGCAATGTTTTTCCAATCGTCTATTGTCCAGTTTTCTTGAGCCCATTCCAATTGGAGCCTCAGTTTCCTGTTCTTAGCTGACAGGATTGGCACCCGTTATGGTCTTCTGCTGCTGTAGTCCATCTGCTTCAAGGTTCAACGTGGAGTGCGTTTATAGATGCTCTTTGGAATACCTCAGGTGTAGTGAGTGGTTATTTGAGTTACTGTTGCTTTTCTATCAACTCAAACCTGTCCATTTTCCTTTGACCTCTGGCATCAACAAGGCATTTTCACCCAGAGAAATGAGAAATGCCACTCACTGGATATTTTCTCTTTTCAGACCATTCTATTCCATTGTAAACCCTAGAGATGGTTGTTCATGAAAATTCCAGTAGATCAGCAGTTTCGGAAATACTCAGACCAGTCTGTCTGACACCAACAACCATTCGCATTCAAAATCACCTTTCTTCCCTGTTCTGATGCTCAGCAGATCGTGTTGACCTTGAATTTCGGTGGACAGTGCTGCTGATCAAATCTCTTACTCTCTTAATCTCTGGCTTTCATGGAAGAGGCCACTCCCAGCCACATGATGGAGATGTGAAAATTATCTTATCTATCAGCGTGCCTTTCACATACTTCAGAGTTCCATTGTTTTGCTGTGCGCTAGATGCTCCCCCTCTCCATTAGTTTTGCCCAAGGAGAATTTACGGTGCAGCTGAATTTCACCTAATTAGCAGACAAATTGCAGAACCTCTGCTGGGTTATTTAGGAATGACAAAAGATCATAACATAAAAATAAACAAAATGTGTCTTTTTGAGCACCCTGAAATGGTTTTGTTCTCTGACAAAAAAAAAAATCATTTGCTGTTCTAATTTTTTTGTTCTGGGCATTTAGCTTGGACCACTTCATATTGTACACTATTGCATAACATTGTGCCCTAAACATATTGCATTGTCATGGTTATGCACTGTGTTTATCAGGAAGCCACACTGCCCTTTTTACCGTCCTTAACGCTGAGCCGTTCTGAACCGAGCTAGATGGCTGTACGATTGCAGATGTAGCGCAGACAAATACGTACAGAAAACAAAGAGACGAGGAGAGGGACATTTTTACAAGTTAAATGCAAAATCACAGCTTAGCCAACAATCAGACAAAAGAGCAGTGCTGCTGTCTGAAGGATCTTACGTCTCAACTGCTCTGAGGAAGCAGATCACAATAGAAGGTGGGAACTTTTACAAGACCGACAGGAGTAGAAAGGCAGGGTATAGAGCAGCTGCTCTCTGAGACAGACCCCTTGAGAAAGAGAGTGAGGGGAGCGTTTCTCTATGCTGGATGCTGATCACTTGGTGACTGTACACTGATTGTTAATGGTGGCTGCTATACTTACCATACTGCCAACTGAAAATTAGCTTCATCAGTTTGTTTTCCAATTTATATACCTTTGCTTTTTTTTCTACTTTTAATCATAAATAGTAGGCTTCACATTTTTGTCAATGATTAAAGTAATTTAAAGCTCATACGCTGTGGCAGCTCCCTGACAGTGAGCAGCTAAAAGCTTGCTGACTGACTGACTGACATTGTACACAGTACATAGAAATATTCCAAAAACACCACTGACACACTAACTTCTGTTTTTTAATAGCAATGAGGATTTTACTCAGTACATGGCAGCCTGTTTCATAAAGACTTCATAAAGACTTCTGCTCCCCACTCATAACTGCACTGTGTACTGGTACTTTATATTTTTTGTGACAAAAAAAAACATTTTCATTTCTAAAAGTTAGCAACACAATTATGCATTCTTCACAAAAGACAAAACCTAAATGAATAGACACCACTGACATGACCAGCTACATTTACGGATAATCGCTTTTTCTTTGCTTGTAGCACTATTCATGAGACTACTTGACACAAATAACATTAGGAAGCCATATCCCTGATGCCAGCTGTTACTATGGTCCCACCCACCATCAGCTGCAGACCTTCTGCTGCCCAAGCACAGACTCCACCAGGCATCTGCATGACCATTCACAAGCCAATATTAGAACATCAGGGTCCAGATACAAGCAGCAGAGCTTGGCTAAAGCATGTTATTATCAGACCAGAAACAAAGGCAGACAATTAACTGCCATGAGTGAACAATGGAGGTCCAAGGGGCTGTACATTTGGCTAAAAGTAGGGGATGGACCATACCTTTATCATTATGGGTGAGGAGGTGTGTAAACATCCTCTGGATGATTGACTGATTTGAAAAAGGACTGTTCTGTACCAACACAAGGGGTTATCATCGTCTTTGCCCTAGCGAATGTGAATGGCATGGGGAAATCTGCACCGGTTCCAGCAGCAATTATATTGCAGTGAGCTGGCATGAGGTTTAGGGCACATGGTTATAGCTGATAGAGAGACGGGTGCTAAAGGCCAATCGTTTCTAACACACAAGGAGTGGGAAACAGCTGTGCCCATGGTCAATTACTGATAAATTGGAAAGAAGCAAACATTTTATTTCTTTATCTAATGCATGTTTTCTGTTGTAAATTTGGCTTTATATTACTTTTTCCTCTTTTATTTTCACCATAAGAAAATAAATTAATATTTTTCACCTAGTGCTATTGGTTAATATACCACAAAAAATACCATTTTGAAGTGACAAATAAAACCTATGTTAAATTGAGAAATTATGTTACATTATGTTAAATTAAACCGCTCTTCTGAATTAAGGCCAGTTCATTTTGTCTAAGCGTCCAATGGGAGAAGATTGCGTAATCTTTGTCTTTGAAATGGGTTTTACTACGCTTCACTTAAACTTGAATAGATACTAAGCCTTATTTTCAAGCGATTTAGTAAATGAATATTGAATAAAATGGATACTAAACGTGCAAAACACATTTAATTTTATTTGTGTTATACTTTTGTAAGCAAGTGCTCATTATAATGGTCGTGTAATTCAAAATGTCTTTAAATACTAAGCATCATTTTCTGCAAAAGAAGCATGAAGGTCAAATCCTTTGTTTTTTAAGATTATGAGACACAGCATAATTTAAGACTGTCCCTACTACATACTCAGTGATTTTTATTGTTTCCCGTTCTTTTAAAAGCATCTTTAAATATTTCCAAACGCGCGTTATCCTCTAACTCCTTAGTACAAATTCTAGCTGACCCACTACAGCACATGGACATCGATTTTCTCCAATTGAGAGATGTATAAAACGTCCTTCGTTTTCAGAAAGCCAATCCCCGCCTGTCTCCGTGGCGCTTAATTTTTCGCCAAGCCTCGGGCGCTCGGCTTTTTCCGTATGGACGGCAATTAGACTCGAGTCTCCGTTCTCGCGCGCTACACTGGCACACTGATATTTACCTTGAAGTGTTTACATATCGGTGAACAACAATTAAAATAAGGTCATATAAACAGTTTGTAGTGGGAAAATGGACACCGCTAACCAGGTATGACTGTGTAATTGAAATGATTGTTTGTTCTTAATATGATATAAAATTAGCAATTAAATGTTTGCAAATTGTTTAATTAATTCTAACAAACTAATCCTGTATTTCAATGTTACTTATCTGTTTCATTCTTAGATCGCATCTATGGGAACGTTCAGAGTGCTAAAATTACCCCTTGGATTTATTCGCCTTTTAGAATGGGTAAGTTATGTGCTTTAAGAACACGTTTTCCTGTTTGTTTTGCTGCACCGCTGGGGAACTTTTCGAAGTGAGACTCGCTTGGAATATGTATATATTTTTTCCTTTTGTTTATTTTTAAAAACATATTGTTTTCAATAGGAGCTTTGAGTGTTCATTCTGGGTTGCAACAATAATTGTCTTTGCAAAACAAAAGGTTTGGATGTGTGCTGTAACCTACAGTATGTACGCACTGTAATTCGTCTCTTGGGCATTATTATTATTATTATTATTGTTGTTGTTGTTGTTGTTTTGTTTCGGAGCATTCCTCAGAAATCTCTTGTCTCAGAAGAACCGTCATAGCCCATGAGAAATCCATTTTAAATGCCATCAAATGGTTCAAGTTTGTATGGTTTTATATGTCGCAACATTTATTTTTCTGTTGCATAAATGATTTGTCAAATGTCTCAAGTCTGAATAGATTACGTGCTACTATTAGTACCTTATGTAAATCAGCAACACATTATCTGTACTACGCATTTATATTTGCGCCTTTTATGTTTTAGAAGTTCACTGAGAGTTAAATACATTGAAATGAAATTAAGTAAAAAAGGTTATTCAAATTAACGTATTTTGTAAGTTGTCACATGAAGCCAAATTAGCAACTGTACCACTTTTACCATTTATGGTAATTTAATAATAGGCTAGATTGCTTTCCCATCTAGAATACGCGTGTTGGGTTGTTAAATTGGAATAATCCAGAGACCAGAAGTGTGACGAACCGTATAGAGCTTTATAATGCTCCGTGCCAGCCGAGGCGAAGCGGTGCGCGCACAAGAACGCGTGTGAACATTACTATTCAGCGGTTCTCTTAAGCATATCTGTTCACCTGTTTTGCGTTTCGTTTTTGGGGTGTTTTAAGATTTTAAATGTACTTGTACGTGTAAATATAAATACTTTACCGGTGTCGTTTTTTTTTTTGGTTGTATGTTTTCAGGGCCAGTGTTTAGAACGTCTGCAGTTTGGAAACAACCAAAGGGATGTTTCATGTTGAAAACTAGGTTATTGCAGGGCGAAGCGATCAAGTTTTAGTTTTCATGAAAAATTCTGTTGTTGGATTTTTATTACTTTATAATGCTGTTATTTGTGGGTGATCGGTAAATTGGTGATGATTGAAAAGATAGCCGAGATTCGATTTGATGTAAATTACCATAATCCATTTTGGCCTTCTCTGACTTTTCAAGCTTCCTGTCGTAGGTGTATTTGCCCGTTCTAGTTCCGTTGATGCTCGTGTCACTCAGCCTGATACATAAAAATACTTGTTTATTGAATCATGTGAGGTGGGTGGATCCCTTTTGAAGATGAGGAAATGTCACATCAAGGAGTTCTGGGTTTGTGGATTGATGGCAATCTCATCTCTGTCTGCGATATTGTACTTTAATGTCAGTATATATATTTTTTACATTAATTTTTAGCAGGAATGGATGGTTGACCTTTGTGTTCCATTTACACAGAAATGGACAGAATTTCTGTTGAAGGGTGGAGTAACCAAACCCCAAACATAATGGAGGGTGAGGGGCAGCAAAAGAAATGACGTAATGGTGATGGTCCAAGCAAGGCCCATCTCAGAGCACTTTGAACATCACAACTTTGTTCTGATGACAATAGTCAAGCTATGAACACGAGAATGAAGAGACGTTTCCCATAGTTCCCAGTATGTATTTAGACACTCCTACAGTTAGAATAGCCATCTTTTTGCTGCTTTGAAATTGTCTTGAACGGTTAAAAGACCTGACATTTTGGATTCTGTTTTTATTAATCTAGAGTATGCAGTGTGTTAATTCAGTCACCATATGCCAGGTATGCCTGTCACATTTTAGCTGAAGCTTGACTTTTAGGGTTTCTTTTTATAGACACTACTGTCTCAGAGGTATATTTAATTTTTACATTATTATTATTACTATTATTATTATTATTATTATTATTATTATTTGAAGACCAAGAGCTGCTTAAAGTATTATCAATGTGGTTGAGTCCTAAGATGTTAATTTTTAAGATGTGACATCAGTCATAGGCTGTCCTGTCATTGTGTTGAAACACATGACACATCTCATTCATGGATTGTCCTAACTGAAAAAACAATTAGTAGGCACGTTGCTGCATGTGTCTTAATTACTTTATGATTGTATAGCAGAGTTTTTGACAGTTACTGGTGATGAATATTGACAAGAGATTTTGATTTTTGTTCCTCAGGCCAACTCAGCACTTGACTCAGCTGTATTTTCTAAGTTCTTTACAGGTAGAGGGATTGTTGGGTGGTTGAGATGCAGCCAGAGAAGGGGACATCCCAGGAGCACATGTTAAAAGTGCAGCCAGGTGTACACTATATGCAAAGAAATGAAAGAGCAGCAATAGGTGAAGAGGCTATAACAAATATCTAAGGCACCTGCTTAAAATAAGTACTAAACGCTGAGCATTTAGTGTTTGTTGTATTTCTCTGTTCATTTTTGTAATTGTTTGTCCCATTACAGATAAACACATTAGTATCCAAGAACACAAGATGTAAAAAGTGAGGTATATCTCGGCCTACACATTGCACCAAGTTGCTGAGGCAACCACAGTGTGAAGATGGTGTAGAATTGCCAATTCTCCTGAACCACGTGGTTTTAGGCTGTTGGTAAGAAAGGGGGAAAAGCCATTGGAAGAGAGTGCATATGTAGCGAGAACACAAACAGCTCAGGATTTAAGTCTACATACTTGTTCTGACACAACTCTGATTTTACCTGTATGTGCCCAGGTAATATAGCTGGATCTTGCGGCATTAAATTATCAAATGTTTTTTTTTTCCCTCTCTTGCATTATTTTCCATTTTGTGTTGCCTTACTACTTTTGTGTGGATTAGCAACACCTGGAGACATAGAGGCCTTACAGTGAAAAGTACTTCACTTTTGGAGTTTGCTCACGGTGCATGAGCAGTGTACAGTATAAAAATTAAAATGAAAACTTCAAACATGGTATGTGTTCGTTATATGTATGGTTTATGGTTCCACTCTCTTTGTATTGCATGCAGTGCTCTGAGTTTCTGTCTTTTTGCATACTGTCTGTATGTAGCTGAAATTCTCCAAACAGCTGGGAGCTCCCTTTCTGAAGTCATGTAGAATCTGTCTTTTGGGACGTGTCCCAAGCAGCCGTCTCTTCGCCTTCCAGTGTGTGGAGTTGATGCCTCTCAGCCTTCATCTGGTCTGTTTCCCTGTGATCTGGTAAAGTGTCTTTTGGTGTTCATCAGTGGAAAGAGAGGGTAGTCTTCCATGGTGACTGGGTGCGAAGTGCATTGTACAGGCATACTGGCTTTAGTGCTGTGTACAGGCATACTGGCTTTAGTGCTGTGTACAGGCATACTGGCTTTAGTGCTGTGTGCTCAGTTACAACCATGCTGAGCATTCCCCTTCACATGTTCTGTGGTCCCCTCTAAAGGAAGCGGCAGTATTAGACAGGTGAGGTTTCAAAAAGGGCAGAGGAGTATCATTCAACATTACCCATTTGCCACACTTTAGTGCCCACTGAGTCTTCAGAACAACATTTCTAGAGTCTACTTGGTAAGTCTAACTGGTAAGTTCTGGTTGACTCTTATTGTAGCTGTAAATTTGAAGAAGAAATTCTTCAGCAGAAATCATTTGTGGAACATGATGTTCTCAGGTTTCATCGTTAGCTTGGTTTAATAAGTACAACCTTTGCTGAAATAGAAGATGCAGCCGTTTTAGTCCTTACGTGCACCTCAAGAGGAACTTGTCAGATCACGTTTTGTAAACGCTTCCTGCCCTCAATGGTTCCTGTGAGAGACGCTTGTGGGAGGGGGGAGAATCAGAGGAAATTTGCTTTGATGCCACCTGCTTACACAGACTCATAGAGTAGGAAGCATCCCTTTTATGTCATTTCCAATGCCATATGTGTCTTATTCATGCAAAATCATTGAAAGGCTACAGTTTAAATATCCCACTGATTCATAATTCAACTCTAGCTTTTCCAAAGATGATGAAAAGGCATATAGATACGATGTAGTGAAAGAAGTATTAAATTTTTTCTGCTTTACCATATTTAATGGACCCCTGTCTCTATATAGTTCAATGTGTACGTAATGTGCTTTTTGCTCACAAAGTCACTAACTGGTTTGTGTTTCGTGTTTTTCCTGTGTGGGTGTAGAAAAGACCCATTATTATAAAACATCTGCCTGTAACATTAATAATCCATGACCTTTGATCCTGGCCATTTAGTCTACAACTCGCTTTTAATTAATTCATGCTGAGCAGTGTAAAACTGCAACAAAGCCTGTACAATAGATGGCAAATGACAACAAAAGAAAACTGGTTGCCAGATTCTGGCCAAGATTCCCCACACAGCCTCTGTGTGCATGTTTATGTGAAGGGCAGAGGGCCTGAGTGGATAATGCCTCTGGAGATAATTGTTGTGTTTCAATGCCTGGGATTTTGAGAGAAGAAATGAAAACTAATCTTCCCACTTTCTATGTCAAGTGTCCTCTAGAAGCTGAGGGCTACTTATCACCCTGGAAACCTGTCATCTAATCCCGTTTTGCCGTTGGTCGATTTGCTGTGTTTTGGGGTCCGTTTTTTTTTTTCTCCACATGTTCTGTCTTACCCCCTCCCCCCTCCCTCAAGCACAGGCACTATACCTCTGGCACCAAGGGTATATTTGTGTGCCTTGCAGGGTCTTCCAAGAGTAGCATGTTTAAAGTGAATTGTCGTCTGGTGGAAAATCAAACATAATCGACACACAAAGGCATAGAACAGCACTGACATGTTGTGCTTCGTGCAGCCTGCTGGTTTAGTGAAGGAGACTGTGCACTGTCATGTAACAGTATGCCCATTAGGAAGCATCAGTGCAGAGGCTCCATGTATAAGTGGCCATGCTAATGATTGTAATTGGAACTGAAGGTGACAATGTAATTATAGTCACCAAGACTAACTTGCAAGGTAGCCTTCATGGTAAGATGCCACAGCAATACGTTGTTTTTTTTTTTCCAATAGCTTGTCCATGTCTGCTTATGATAAAATTAATTAGGTTTTGAGGAATGAGCAATTGGATATAT
>JABJVR010006781.1:0-12140 GCA_025773905.1 Chitala chitala
GAAACCACACTCTGCTAAACAGAAAATAAACGGATGCAAGGCCACCGAACGCCAATAGCCTTTACTAAATACTACCCAGACATGTTTATTGTACTGTGACGACACACCCCGACAACCAAAATTATTTGAGTCTTGGTCGCCCCCCCCCCCCCCCCCAACCATCAGACAGAAACACAGTGTATACACTTTGCATGTGGTGTGTTGGTGTTAATGTGAATTTGAACTTTCAATCCACTGAAGCATAAAAAAAAAAACTGGGAAAGTGAAGCATTACTAGACACAGCTTTTTGTCAGAGATGCAGCTAGATTAAAAGTTCTGTTGTTACCTTCAGAAAAACACATTTCTCTCTGTTGTGCAATTTCAGTGTATGTGACCTAACATCAGATTCCCCCCCTCCCTCACAAAGCAATAGCGAAGAGAGTGGGGTTTGGGTAGGTGTTTTACAGACAAATGTACCTACTGAATACTGTTAATGTGTAATGTAAGAATTTTTCCCTAGGCTACAGGGAACCAATATGTGCCTTCACATTTTTGTGTGTGTGAATGGGTGGGAATGAGCAATGTATTGTCAGTTCAGATATGTTTACTACTTCTCTGTCTTGACAATGGCAATATATGTTAATGAGAGATTGAAACACTTTTTATAACTGAGGGTACAGTATTTGTCTTAGTTCTGAATTTTTAACAGATTGTGTTTTTGCAGTCGGAGTCGTACCTGTGTGTGGCTGTTCAGGTGCCTAGAGAGAGGGACCCTCTGTATATAGGTGAGTATTCTCTGTGGTGCTAGTGCTTTTCCAGTGGTGACAGACAAGTGCATTTCATAGTTGAATGGCTAGAGAATTAACTGTAATTTAAGACTGATTACAAACGTTTGATATTTATAGATTTTCAGGAATGTTATTGAAGCAGCTCAGTGTGTGCTTTGCAGCTCCGTTTTAAAGAACAGATCTGTAGGTGTGAAATATTACAGAACATTCCTTTCCAAGTCCTGGAATTTGAGTCGGAGGCTTCTATGGCGTTATCTAAAAACACACAGCTAGCAGTCTATGTATATTATAAGAAGGATATGGAGGGTACGTTTTGAGAACGTTTCACTTGGTGGTTGGCCCTGAGCATCTGTTTGATGGGGAAAAAAAAAAAATTGTCCATACACTGATGTCACTAATGTCCCACTCTGGATATTCAGTCCTGTGTGTACCAGCACTGTCACTAAAATATAGACAAATCCTTCTGTTAAAAAAGCTCTTACACTGAAAATAAAGGACAACTCAAGGAGGCTGTTGCACTGTGCATCAAAGCGGCGCAAAAATATGAACTCTGTTGCTAGTGTTTCGGTTTTTTTTAATTAAGGCAAAAGACCAGATTGCCAGTTACTGTGCCAACACAATAATGCAGTCGTTAAACGATTAACAACAAAATACGCTAACACCTTCACATTTCCATCAGCAAAAACTTGGCAAAAAGTGCGGACCGTAAGTTGTTCTAAGTCTTTGCTCATTGGACAAATGGGCTGCTCCCTTTGCCCACCTCCTCCTTCTGCAGATCTTGTTTAATGGATTAGGTAACATGGTGGAACACATTGACATGTAATCCACCAAACAAACACAGACAGCGTAGTCACAGCACCAGCCTGAATACAGTTTAAAGCACACACAAATAATACAGAACTCTGTTTTCTTTTCCTTTATGCTCTGTGTAATGTATGACAGGGAAATCAACCCACCAGGTATGGTGAACCATGAAGTATTACTCAGCAACCAGCATTTATTTAAACCACCCCCCCCAACCCCTCACTACCTCCGAAGTGTTTAGTTAATATTTTATTTCATGCATCATTTTAGCAGTACTGATGCTGACACTATATATGTGTAAAATGGGAATGTGATTAGCAGTTATTGTATGTACCGTTTTGTACTGTACGTTCTGTGTGTGCCTGGGTGTATTTTGGCACGTCACCCTTATGGCAGCTGCCACACAGCTGGGGACTGTCATGGTTTGGTCCATCAGAGCAGGCGCCCTCTGTGATGATGCCCACTGCTGGGGACACCAGTCCTGTACCCGTGGCCCCAGTCATGGGTGTGCTTCTCGCAGGCTAACTTGTTAGCACTGCTGCCGCCATTACAGCCAAGCCGACAGGCCACCTCTCTGTAACTAGACTTCCTCTTCCCTCAGTTTTTTTTTTTTTGCATCTTTTTTTTACACGGCCACAGATGTGGACCACAGTGAGTTTTTTTATAAAAACAAATTTCAATTTATCTGCTGCATAAAAAAATGGCAAGTATCTCAGAGGTAATTAATTTGTTTTCATGTGTACAGAGAGTAGACAAAGAAGATACAGAGTCTGGGACGCGTTCTGATCACTTCTGTAAATTACTCACTTCAGGAGTCCTTGTGATTTATTTTCAGCATGAATTAATTATTCAAAGTCCCCGAGCAGCTGAATAATGAATTCACCTAACAAGGTGATATGTATACATACACCATGTATTAATGTTAACACGCCTTCAGTGAATACCATACACTTTGCTAGGATTTTTGGGCTGGGACACAGTTAAGAGAACAGTTTGCTATTTTTTTTTTTATTAAATTTGTTTTGGTCTTGCATTGTTACATTAGAGGTAATAATTTGCAAGTATGAGGTAAAGCAGAAGGCAATAGTTAATATAATTAACTCTTTAGTGATACAACTGTGAAGGGTTTTGATCATGCTGCAGTGTTATAACATTAAATGATGTTGTTGCAGGGTGTCATTAACGAACAGTAAGTGAGATTTGCTGTGGGGGAACAAATGACTGATGTAGTTTAACGATGGGGGGGCAGCACTGCTGGGTGTAGTGTGCTGCTTTTCTTTCTTCTGTGTGACTTTTCTGTTTGCAAATGAAACCTCTGATTATACGATGTGGGCCTGCAGACATCGCCGTAGAAGCATTGTGCGTGCGCTTGTGTGCGTGTATGTGTGCGTGTGCGCTTGTGTGTGTGTGTGTGCGTGTTAAATCACATAGCCCAGTGAGGCCTGACTGGGACAGAATTGTCACCTGAAGCTCTGGTGTGGTTTTTATATCCAACAGAATGTGGGAGCTCTCCATTAGCCACCCCACCACCCGCCGCCCAGTTTACTGATGTGCACATGTTCATGCCTCTCCCCCCCCACCCCCTTCAGGAAACCTCCTGCATTATTTATTTTGCGCATGAGATATTCTGGGAGCTGAGGCTCCGTCCTGTAGGTGCCGATCACTTTGATATGGAAATGTATTCGACTATCTGTCAGCTGTGCTCCTCTTTGTCTCGTGTGGGGAGGTTCGGAGATGCAGCACGGCACCTCCTGTGCTTTTCTTTCCACGCAAGTTTTCTCCTGACTTTAAGGTTTGCTGCCGTTCCAGCTGTGCGCCTGAGCGTGGCTCCCAGGAGCTCCAGCTTAGGCATGCTGTCAGTCTGCCTTGGTTTTTAATTGCTATTTTGAAGTAATCGTTTGGATAGTAAATTGGGCTTTAATTAAACCAGCAGAGCTGCAGCTCTGGGGGACCAGGGCTGGTCGGCCCCCCAGCACAGGCACAAGGTTGCTTCTTCCAGTGTGACACACAGTCCAATACTGGTTCTGGTTCTGTGCACATTGTCTTCATGTGTCAGTGAGCACCGCCTGATTGACTTAGCCTTCTCTCTCTCACTCTCTTCCTCTCGCCTGTTGCTCTCTCTCTCTCTCCCCTCTTTCTGTCTCTCTGTCTGTCTCCCCCTACCCCCATCGTAGTGGACTTTGTGCCTCATGCCAGCATGGACACTGCCCACCACATGCTCCTGTTTGGCTGTAGCAGTCCCTCTTTCACCGATTCTTACTGGTAGGTATAGCAGAATACCCTCCATACCATTCTAGAACGAGTGCAATTAAAACGCACACCAACCCGTATGCTTTAACAAGTTAATTTGTCTGGTCTATGGTTTCACACATTTGCTGGTCTAACGTTAAATAATGTCAATATAAGATGTATTTTCTTACATTTATATTTATTTATTTAACACACTTTTTCCAAAGCAACTTGCAACATTTTTACAGAATTTTACCTCTGAACAACCAATGCCAAACCATTTTCTTTTAACATTTTCTCCCAAGTCTGTAGTTGGTTTGTTCTGGGTCCACGGTATTGCTTTGAACTGCAAAAATGGCTCGATGAATTATTTTTACGTCTGTAAGCACTGTTCCTTAGGCACCATTTTTTAACTTTCTCTCTCCCAAGATAATTCTCCTGTTTTACCTTCATTGTCAAACAGAGATTAAAGAAACAGAGGTGAAAAGTTCACTATAACAGTTTCTCTGCAAACATTTAGTAAATGTAAAATTCACCAGTTTTTTTTTGTTGATTTTTTGCTGTCCGGGTGACATGTTTCGGCCATTGCTTTCATTTTTTTATTATTAAAACTTCTAAAGGGCCAAGTGTCCGTTTTTTTTTTTTTTTTTTTTTTTTTAATTCCTACAGCACAGAAAGGACTTCCATCACACGTTCAGTAATAAACTTGCCTGTTACTATAGCAACTGCCGCAACCTAGACAACAGGGATTCACAAAGCTGACCCCTGGGATTTTTCCCCCCTTCATATTCTTCTCCTCAGGCAGTGTCACAAAGCAGACAAAGAGCGGTTGGCTAGCTCCATTATTCCTACGCAGCTTTTGCTTCATGTTTTAAGTTTGCAGCTTGATTCCTGTAAATTTTAGTGTGAACATCACGTGTCAGGTGTTTAGAGATAGACAAAACAATTAATGTGTACAAAATCATAAAGGCAGTGGCTGTTCAGCACTCTGGTTCCTGTTTTTTCTTGTGCTTGTTAAAACAAATACATGATTTGGGATCAGGTTTTTAAAGTAATGCTGAAAATCCTTCAGTACGAGTAAAAGTAGGGAACTTAAAATTCCCTCAAAATTTTGATCTGGCAATGAATTGATTTATGATCCTTTGAAATTGTCGTCATGTCATATCTGTATGCTCATTGTAGACATTTTAGATCTTAGAGCCATTCAGATTGGACACGTCTGGATAAATGATGCTTTTGCTTGGCTATGACTGTCACACCTGGCAGAAAGGTGTGCCTGGAAACTATTGAAGCATATTAAACATGGAGGTTATAGAATCTCTCAGATATGGAGGTTATAGAAGTCCTCAGATTTGGAGGTTATAGAAGCTCTCAGATCGTAGAAGCTCCAGAGGATCGGGGAGGCGATGTGAAAGTAGGCCATGCCATGCGGCTACCGTTATACGGGATTCTGAAAATAACATGATCCAACGACAAAAATAACATAATTTGGTGTCACGGTTACCGGATATTGTTTCTTTGGGTTCCAGGGGTTTGAGCAGCATTACTAGGTGCAGTAATGTGATGTGAAGCCTGGACACTGGGGTGTCATTACACTCACTCTGGCTGTGGAGGACAGTACAGGCATTGCT
Source organism: Chitala chitala (assembly GCA_025773905.1). Taxonomy (NCBI): domain Eukaryota; kingdom Metazoa; phylum Chordata; class Actinopteri; order Osteoglossiformes; family Notopteridae; genus Chitala; species Chitala chitala. The sequence goes on from JABJVR010006781.1 coordinate 5,433, forward strand.
GACCTGACGCTATACCAGCTGCTATAATGGTTTGGATCCAGAGGCCGGCAGTTCTGCAGGCTTGACGGTTTATTATACTCTGCTTAATGTTACAGGAGAGGGAGTTCTTTATTTACTCACTTATTTTTAATGCATTTTTATTTTTGGTATATTTGATCCTGCTGCAGTGCAGTGTATCCAAACAGTAGGTTGTTGACCAGTTTCTGTTTGTTCAAACAGGGACTGTGGAACAGAGCGGGGACCATGCGTACATGATCCAAAAATCATCTATGCTTGGGCCAGAAACGCTCCACCTACCAAGTTACCCAAAGGTAATGTCCACCGGCACAGGGCCTTACAGTGAAGGCTTAATCCTTTGTAGCAATGCCTTATCTATTGTGTTTCTAATTGTTCCTCAGTGTGCTTCCTGTGCATGCGGATAGCCCTTTGGCATTTAATTAAGGCATCCTGTGCTCTTCTATTTTTTTTTGTAGATGTTGGCTTTAAAGTTGGAGGTGACACAACAATTACTCACTTTGTGCTACAAATACACTATGGAGATGTCAATGCTTTCAAAGGTAACGTATTAAAAACAAATCAGAAATTGCTATAGTACAATTACTGTAAAACTTTTGGTCCATTTATGTAAACTATACAATATGTACGATGTGCTTGCGCTTATTTCACAGCAAATTTTAGAAAGGGAATGATATCTGAGAGTTGCTGTTTTCAAGCTGTCTTTGTTGTTAATATGGTCCCAGTGGATCTGGATGCCTGCTTATAAGGCCGTAGGCAGTAGGTTTGCGTACTAGAGAGGTGCTGCTCTCGTGTTCAGGATACAGAGCGATGTAGATCGAGGCGATGAATGAGAGGAGAGTTGAGGGTTCCTAGCTACCTCCTTAAATGGCGGAATGTTTTCAGCAGCCCAGTTAACAGGAGTGGCCCCGAGCAGACGGGCTGGTGCTGGGAAAAATGTTTTATTTGTGTCAAGTGTGGGGGCTGTTTGCAGAGCCGCTGAGTGCGTCATTCACAGATTGACTCAACAATGTAACCGTGAAACAATGGCGTGGGGATGAGTCTCCAGGGACAAGTCAGATGGACTCACAGGAGCGGCTGTTATCTCTGAGTCCAGCGTCAAACTCAGCCCCTTCCAGATTTAAAGAGAAAATGGTCCATAAGGCAGTCATGTGCAATCGACTTCTACGTCCACTGTCACGTAATGTAGAAAGGTCATATATACAGTAATGGTAATTATCTGAAAAAACATAAGGTTACACAAATTCACATCTATTTTAAAATTACCAAAAATGTGCTAGTTCTGCTATAGGACAGGAGATTATTTTTTTATTTTGTTATATTATGCCTGTTTTAATCTTCTGGATATGAAAAAACGTAGTGAGTCAAGATTTGTTGCTGGCCATAGAATCTGTAAAGAATTAAGGAGTCTAAAAATGTGGTATTTAAACTATATCAGCATAGCACATAGCTGTGTACTCAAATGACAGACACATTCCTGCTATTTTATTAACAGTTTATTTTTAATGGCTCTTTAATGTAATGGATGTAATGTCCTGTTAAAATTGAGAAGACACTCAAAGAAGTGTTTTGCAGCTTTTTACAGATCATGTTTCTTACTGGACTTTTCCTGTTGTTGTTGGCATTCATAACCAAAATAGCAGCTGGTCTAATATGGAGTATTGTCAGGTTTTATAAGGATTTCTTTAAGCAGTGGTGTGTATTTTCCATTTGTAAATCTTTAGGGAAAAAAAAACAGCTTTCCTGAATATCACAATTTGGATTAAGTTAATGAAAACTGTATTTTTCAGATGGCCATAGAGACTGCTCAGGTGTTACCTTGACGATGACTTCCAAGCCGTGAGTATCTGACTGCTGTTCAGAGTTGACTTGATTTCTCCACTTGATATGCAGTAATGCTAAGAGGTTTCTTGACTGATATAAAGGGCAGTCAACATAATTTTGTAAAAACAGCAAAGTATGTCTCATGACCACAATCTGTAGGGACAACACTGCAGTGGCACTGCAGTAGATTTGAAATGGGAGTGGAATGTCATATTGTACAGTGAGAATGCTGTACCTGACATGTATGTATATAAAGCACATATAATACCCCATGGTGTTTTGTGTTGAACCACAGTATATGTAGATTAAAGAGAACATGAATAAAAAGCACCCTCTTTTGTAGAAGTTTAGGTTTCAACTCACTGTAAAATGTTAAATAAAATATTAATATTCTTATTTTGACAAAACCGTAAACCATTGTTCCTTATCACGTGACTTGCCAAATATCAGTAGCAGCTCCTGAACACACACACGTGCGGGTAACTCCTAAATATTTGTTGACATTGGTTGCTGTTTGGCTCTTACCTTGGTTGTTTTTCCCAGCCAATGAGGCCCTTTAAAAAAATAGAGGGAAGCACTGCCTTAAACATGTTTTCAGTCTTCTCATCATTGTATATTTGTGAAAGAATGTACCAGTTTGAGCTCTGTTTGATTTAACACATTATCTAATGGATATATTATATACTGGGGAAAATAATAATTGTTCTTGTGATAACTGTTAAGGGAGATGGAGATTAAGGTTTGAGTGAAAGGCAAAATAGTTTTGTAGTCTCTGTTGGCCATTGAAAACTAAATATATTTAGTAGTGAGAAGAAGACTGAATGTAGTTAAATTTTGATTACTTGAAAGTGAGTCACTGATCTTTCTCCACCTAAATGCTAAAGACGTCTCAGTTATTGATCAGAGATGGTGGTGATAAGTGAGAAGAATGAGGAGAAAATGAGAAGGATCGATAATGTATTTGATCAGCATCCTTTGTGCTTTTAATCCTGCGTGTATAATGTCAGTAAGCAAGTGGAGTCTGTAGCGATCTCTTCATTTAGACTTTCTCACATTGCAGAGTCACGCTGAAGACAGTCTTCCCTTGTTTTGCAAAACAATGGCGAGATTGTTTCCAGTGTGTCGCTATCTAGATATCAAGGGAAACACACACCTGGTGTATTGTCTGTCATTCTTTGATGCTTGGAAATGCTTAGATATTCTGCAAGGGCACTATTCTCGAAGGTGTGTCTGGACTGCACACCACTTTGAGCAGTTGACAAGTGTGGAATGGATGGTTGCACTCAGTTAATTGGCTGCATATTTGATCCCTTTTTGATATTTAAAGAACAATGGAAAGGCTTTGTTAAACAGCATTTGCAAGTTGTTACAATTAAATTTATGATGTGCCAACACTGCACCATTTTTATTAATTTCTGAAGTATTTTTGCAACAAATATTTCCTAGGAACCTGATTGGCTCAGCTGCGAGATTAATCTGTTTATTCTGTTTTTATTTACCAAAAAAAAAAAAAGTAGGCTTTGTGAAAATTTCCATGGTAGCGGCAATGATGTCAAGTTGAAATCCTACTATCTCACTAAGTGTAGCCTAAAAGGGATTAATGTCCCCAAGATTCTGCTCTGACTTCGCCTGCAGTTACAGGTGCTTTTATTTGCATTCTGGACCAGTTCACCACCTGAATGGCTCGCCAGCCTTTAGTTCCCTATGGTTTTACAGATATGGTCAGACCTGAGCTGAGAACCTTTATGTGACATGCTCCATAGAAACTTTGTAGATATTCTGCTGAATTTTAACAAGTGGTCTGGCAGGAATGGATTATTTGCTTTTCTTTGAAATGGTCATAAATCATTGAGTGTTTCCTCCTGCTGCAGACAGCCCTTCATTGCTGGCATATATCTCATGATGTCCATGGACACAGAGATCCAACCAGGGAAGAAAGGTGAGCTGCAGTACCCCTGGGGGTGTGTGTGGGGGGGCGGGTGTCAAGGGGGCAGCTGTAAATGTATAAACTGGAGGTACACAGGCGAGACTGGCTGGCACTTGGAAACAGAAGTGTGATGACAGAATTTCATTTGGGTTTCTGGAAGTGACCCAACACTTTCCACGAGTGTCTTCGTCAGTTTTTTTACGGAGGTAGACTTTTATTTGCTGACACGTTCACAATTTCCAGTATCTCGTTTGTTATCAGAGTTCTTTGTTATTACATATTTTCAGATCAGGTTCACTCACATACAGAAACGTGGTGCACTTTATCTGTTGGTCTGTACAGTGTTGCTGCCATAAGCCTTGGTGGCTTTTTTGCTGCAAGATGGCTAACTGTTTAAAGAAAGACATTTGTTGGAGCATGTGGGCTGGCAACAGTGGTAAACATGCCATAGAGTGAAGGTTATTAAAGCATGTCATGTTGGACTAATGTGCCGCTATTTTCTAAGGGACTTGGTGAAACATCTAGAGTGCAGTGTAGTTATAGTACAAGTACAGGTGGTTCAGTCCATGATGGCTCACAGCGTGAAGAGAGAGAGAGGCACACCAAGGTTTTCCTTCAGCCCGCACTGCTGGGGACAGCCACCTGCCCATATGTGTGACAATATGGGTTTTAGCAGCTCATTCTGCAACATAGCTGCTGTGTTACATTTCAGCTGTTGCACATTCTCTGTGCTTAGTTAGTAATTCCTTCCATCATCGTTTGTGTTTGAGGGGCTTGCGCTTTTTAATTTTTTATTTTTTTTTCTCCCCCATAATATATGCATCTGTTGAAGCTAACTCCTGAAGTGCTTGAGTGTGAAGTGACAGTCCTTATTTCTTTTAATTTCAGTTACAAACGCAGACATTGCCTGCATTTACAGATCATATCCGATGTACCCGTTTGCTTTCAGGACGCATACACATCAGCTGGGTAAGACTTGCCAAGTAATTTTTTCTGCTTGCAGTGCATGGTAACATTTAAAACATTGTTAGCATGCATAAGCTCTGCCTTTTGAGTGAAACAGCAGCAGCAGCAGAGAGGTTCATAGTCCATGTCATACTTGGTCTGATTTTGTGTTGCAGGTAAAGTTGTAAGTGGGTACAGGGTTCGTGATGGAAAGTGGACTCTGATTGGCCGACAGTCTCCACAGTTACCACAGGTATGGTAATTATTTGTCTTAGATGATTTGCTCTAAATCACCTAAATTTAGTAGTTCCTTCAAAAAAGGAATTACAAAACAGTTTTAAATGTACATAAACTGTGCTTTGGTCAGCTTTATGTTTGACACTGGTTTTTTATTTGTCTTACAAGTTTGAACTCTCTGAAATACCAAATGTTTCATCATGAGTGTATGTTTTAGTTATGAGTGTTGTCAATGTGCTGGATATTTGGCATGAAAAATTGCCTGTTCTAGTGCAGGATACAGTTGTCTCATACAGTTTGTTAGCCTGGCGAGACAGGCTGTGTGTCTTATGTCCATGAAGCGGGAACACTTACAGTGATTGCTCCCACTTTTTGAAAAACCGCTTGCTAGCTACACGCTCGCTTTCGATATGCTGAATAAAGCGACGCGTGACGCAGGGAACACAATGTGGTCTGGGGGCTTAGAGTACAGACATGGTAATTGGACGGTTGTCATGGGGCGTCAAAGGCACTCGTTTAATATCGAAAAGCATAGTCTGGCAAGAGGCTTTCAGAAATGCCATCATCAAACGCACAGGGATAATAAGAGAGGGACGTTACTGAGGTTTTTTCAACTTTATCAACACCATCCATGTATCAGTCTTTTTTATTATTGTTATTGTCTGAGTGTTTACTTCTGAAATGATAATGTCTGTTTTGTGGAGTTGACCATATAGGCTGCGGTTCAAGGCTAACTTATTTTTTTCTCTGCTGTAAATGGTCCAGGTGGTGGTGAGGATGTGGATGGTGGGGGGGATGGTGGTATATGTGTTGCTTTTACAGATTTGTGTGAAGCACAGGTGACAAGTCCAGGTGACTCATCCCCGCCCTGTAGACTCGAGGCTCTGCCTCTTCCACCCTTGCCTGACAAGGCCTGACACTCAGGAAGCCGGTACCAGTCACCTAAAGCACGCAAGACCATTAGACAGATTGTAGTGTGCAAGCCGGGCCTTTGTGCCACCCTGGCTGTGCTGCCGGTCACACTGCAGCCTGATGTTGCGTGGAATCACATGACAGTGAGGTGTGCCAGGGAGCAGGGCTGCTCAGGGAGACTTGAGACTCACCAGCACGTGCCTGGGCGTCTCCTCCACAGGCTGCCCATTGTTCACCCACCACGCTTCCACTTCACACACATACATCTTTACCCTTATCTCTCCGTCTTTCTTCTGCACGTACACTGATAAAAATTACTTATTGATACCTCCGCAGTAATCGCCACACTTCACCCTCATTGTTGCCATGATGACATGCTGCAGTGTTAGTTTGAGAAGGCAGATTGTGGGACGCAGTGGGCGTGTAGCTGCTGGCTGTGTTTAGTTTTCTTGCCCAGCATCTGGTTGGTACTCCTGGGATTCGTGTCTCTCTGTAACACCAGCGGCGGTCCTGTAGCCACACTCGGCACCTGTGAGCACAGCTTGGACTTCCTGCTTTGGAAACAGCAGTAGCTCTCCAATACTGTTTTTAATTTGTCTGAGGAACATGTTTCCCAGCAGTGAACACACACACGCACACACACACACAGGCACACGCACGCACACACTGTTGAGTGTGGTTGTTATGCTGTGAGCCTTTATACACAGCTTCACACTGGCATACTTCGACTGTCTCTCTAATTGTTAGTATGTTTTTTTTTTTTTTTTTTTTTTTTTTATGAAATAATTATTAGGTTTAAAAAAATACTGTGATTTTGGCCAATAATGTTAATTTTGTTTTAAATCATT
>JABJVR010006784.1:0-12138 GCA_025773905.1 Chitala chitala
CCCCCCACCCCCCCGCCCCCACCACCAACAACCCCCCCCCCCCCCCCCCCCACCCCCCCCCCCCCCACCCCCCCCCCCCCCCCCGTCCGCGCCGGGCCGGCCCGGCGGGGGCGCCAGCAGTGTCACTTTCAATTTCGGAATTGATTTGTGCTGCTTAGTCTTTCTAGGAAAGTCGATCCATCTCCAGTCTTCTGCCAGGGGCTAGGTGAGGTGGTGGGGGGGGGGGGTCGTTATCAGTCAGGGAACTGGGCTGAGTAAAGGGCATAGGGGAATGTCATACCCAGCCACATCTGTGGGGGAACTCCCCACTGGTGGTGCCACAGGCCAACAGGCAAAAAAAAAAAAAAAAAAAAGCTGCGGTCGACAGCAGTAGAGGTGAAGTAAAGGCACTCTGGGAGGAAGAAGGGGACCGAAGGGGTGTATTGCAGAAGACCTGCAGATAACCTGAACCTGTCCGAGGACCTGCCCTTGTCCCGGGCTGCTGAGCGAGGTACCCAACCTTAATCGGCCTGAAATAACCGACAGTGTATACTTCAAACATCTGTGAGGCTTTGGCTAAACCCATTAGCCAAGCCGCTATACTTAACTAAAGACTCTGTCAACAGGCACCTGCAGCAAAAATCCAATGGCTGCACACAGGTGACATTCTAGGATTAACAGTTTTAAGTCAAATAGACAAATGGGATGTAAAGGAAGGGGGTGGGTGGATGGATTTCGAGCTGAGGGGCTCTCACCCTCTCCGAAGAGGTGCCGGACCAGCCGCGTCAGGGTCTGCTTCAGGTCGAACTCCACCAGCTTGACGGCCTCCAGTGTGTGTCTCCCCTGCTTCTGCGACGTGCGGCGCCCACCCCTCTCGAACAGGCCGAGGTCCTCTGCGTGCTCCACGCCGGCAAACACCTGGGTTGGAAACATGTTCAAGTGCATCTCAGTACGGCTCGTGCCGTGTTAACGTACAGATAAAAGTCTTCACCTCAAGGTTAAAGGTGAAAGAACAGCAGAAGTGGGGAAAATCCCCCCACAGACCTACTTCGAGTGAGTAAAAGGAGGAAAAAGGAGCAAAATGAGGAACGGTTCAGAGTCCAGGAGCGAGATGACACAGGACCAAGGCCTCCCCACCTCAGTGGAGGCGCTTTGGGAAAGAGCTGTGAGGGGGACAGGGGTGCAGAACTCCTCACCTGGTGGTTGGAGAATAGCCGCACGCCCTCCATCTGGTGGAAGACGGGATAGTGGCTGGCGTCGATCTCGTCCCGGCGGTAGACGTCCCCCGCCACCAGGAAGGCGTCTAGGCCGGAGCGCATCAGGTCGCGCTGGTGGGCTGAGGTGTGCGAGCGCAGCACGTGGCCCCGGTTCAGGTAGTAGTTGTCCCCCTTCTTGCGGCTGACGTGGTCCGTAGGAACGAGGAGGCTGTCGAAGTTCTGCTCCGTCGTCACCACGGGGCTCAGGCTGTCGTACACGGAGAACAGAGGCGCGCCCCCGCGGCCCGTGTAGGCCTGGTAGAAATGGGCCTTGATGCGCTCCTTGATGAGCCACAGAGGGTGGTGCGACTGGTTGTGCAAATCCCGGCCCAATTTGGACAAGATCTTGGGAGTGGCGTTGGTGTAGTCATCCCGCTGGTATCGCTGACCCTGCACCTCGATCCAGTCCTGCTTAGTTTGGGTCAACGGGCTGCGAGTGGTCAGCCGACGAATGGGGTGGAGCCTGGAAGTGACCACGCCCACTGTGACCTTTTGACCCCTAGCTGCCCAGGACAACACAGAGTGGCTCAATAGGAGGCGGACAGTCTGGAAAGAAGCACTGCGGTACAATCTCATGGTGGCCGATGCAAGAACCTGGGAGGGAGAGGCGGGGTCACAATGACATCGAGAGATGTGAGGAAAAGAAACGTCACACCGTGTGAGAACCCCACCGAACCTAAATCAACAGTGTGCAGCCATGATGTACAGCAGTAAACTTCATTCAGCAGCAAGGTGGTGTTTAAAACATCTTTGAAAAAATCAGTGCTACCCTCAAAGACACAGGAGGAGACATTTAACAGTCATTAACGACAAGCTAAATCAGCATTAATAACAGCAATGCGAGTGTTGTCCTGTCTTTGTGAAAGCAGTCTCATCTGGACATCCTGTGCCTGCTCTTCTGACAACTGCCGGCATTTAAACCCCCAGCTGGCCGGCTCCACACAAGGAGGTAATATTGTACAGAGGTGGGAAACAACGAGCTCCACCTTCACGGTGTTCTCATCTCAGGGACGGGACATGCTGATATGAGATGAGACCGAGACAGAGCGTGAGAGGTAATGAACGAGGAAGAGAGAAAGCGGGGGGGGGGGGAGGAAGAGACGGTGAAGGGGAGAGACAGGGAGAGATGGGAAGGCGAGAGAGAGAAAGGGAGAGGGGAAGGCAAGAGAGAGAGAGAGAAAGGGAGAGATGAAGGCGAGAGAAAGAGCGAGAGAGAGAGAGGGGAAGGCAAGAGAGAGAGAGAGAGAGAGAGAACAGAGAGACAAAGAGGCTGTTAAAGTGTCTGGGGACTCAGAACTTTCCTTCTCATTTTTCTGTCTCTGCTGCAATCAATAGTGGGGAAACCGAAGACTTCATCTGCAGTAAGGGACACCAATCGGATAAAGCCCCACCAGCAGGCCATCTGCACCGGCTGGCCCAAGTTATAAGACCACCCTCATGAGGCGACGCACACAAACAGTATTAAATTACCTGGAGCACACACACTGCCCGGTGATCAAATAACTCCACAAATGTGTCTTGCCTCGACACACGATTTATGGGGAGCAAAAAAAAAAAAAACCCAACAGTGAGCACGCTCAGAAAGCTGAGCATGAATAATGTGCTGATTTTAACCCACTGCACCGTGTTCATAATCCCATTCTCATCTGAGGCACGCTTTAATCCCATTCACATCCGAGGCACGCTTTAATCCCATTCACATCCGAGGCACGATGTAATCCCATTCACATCTGAGGCACGCTGTAATCCCATTCACATCCGAGGCACGCTTTAATCCCATTCACATCCGAGGCACGCTGTAATCCCATTCACATCCGAGGCACGCTTTAATCCCATATGCATCTGAGGCACGTACAGAACTGGCACTGCAATTGGGCAGTAATTACTGTATACCCTGCATTCTCACAGCACAAACACATGCTTAAAAAGTACTAAGGAGAATTTAAAAAAGCAGTCAATTAATAAAAGCAGTTTGATAACAAGGCATGAGCTGGAGCCCAGTCACATGAGAAGCTGGACTAGGTAGAAAAAAATTCTGACAAAGTGAGTGGCACTCACAAGTGAATAGAGGGATACACGTGCACAAGCGTGTACACACACACACGCACACACACACAGTCCCTTGTCTGCGGTCCTCAAGGCTTGCCGGCTACAGTGCAGGAATCCGATGTGCCTGTGTCGCAGCACGACTGCGGTGTATTTATCTCTGAGTAATAGCAGGTCTCCGCTGGATTGCATCAAATATTTACCTTTCTTCTGAAATAACAGAAGAGTGGAGAGAGATTCTCCAGCGCACAGGAATCGGCGAAGCGTTCCGTGCTACCCGGAGCGTCCGGCGCAGAGCGCTGCGTCTGCACACACGAACACCCGGAGCAGACGGGGGGGGTCTACAGACAGACAGCCACCAGGGACACTGATGAAGAGAGACGGCTTAAGGACCCGTCTTTTACCATCCACAAGGCCTGCCGTCGTCACAGTGCGGCTCTCTAACGTCCGCTGGACGAAGGCCACGTGTCAATGCAAGAGAAGAGCTCAAATACGAGGCAGCGTACAATTAACGTTTAACGAAGCAACGAGGTTCGGGTGTCACGAGATGACGAGTTACACCGAGCTTCAAACTAACGAAAAAAAAAGAGCGTGCAGAGGCTCTCGCTCAACACTCAAATCGAGTTCAGCAAATTCCAGAGGAGTAACTGTGGACCTCTGGCCCAAACAATTAGGGAAGGTGTCGGGCTTTGAGTAACAGCTGGTCGCCACGGGAACAAACAGGACGAAGGGAAGGACTCCCGCTTTGGATCACCTGCTTCACCAACGGTCAAGCGACAGCATTTCATGGACACAGCATGGTGAGCAAAGGAACAAGAATATGACTGAGGACAGTAAGCTTGAAGAGGAGGGTGGGCTGTTGTTCGTCTGACCACCAGCTACTCTCTTCGTGGTTTTATTACGCTGTGAACCTAATGCCCAAAAGTTTGCCAGCTGTCTTTAAGGGTTTCTCCAATATTTACTTGAATCAAAACTTTAATCATCGCAATAAGCATTTTCTAATTAACGTATTGTCCTAATCTTAAGAATTTTCCCAATATTCTAATAAATTTCTCATTACAAACAAACCTTGCATTTTTATAATGACACCACAGAGCATCACTGCAGTGCAGTTCGTTTGTGGCTCTCTGGAGGTGTAGGGTGATGTCGTTATCTCCTCCCTTGAAAGGGACACCAGTCACAAACTGTCAGGATGCCTGCTGTTCACACTACAAATCCCAGAATGCCACAGAAGAGCCAGAAGCCAGGTGGTGAGTGGTGGGAAACAGGCCGTCAGGTGTCTCTATCCCAGCAGTTTGGACCAGGCCGCCCACACTTGAGAGGTGCCAAAAGTTTGCGCTGATTCTAAAATCCCAGTTCCGACTGGAGAATGACTCAGCTCGATTTCAGACAAGTGCTAAGAGGTTGAAGGCCGCCGAGCTGACTGCTATGAATCAGGAAGACGCACAAGCAACGTTACAGAAGTGTACATCCGGTAACATTACTGCACATTAGCAGCTATGGTATTCTTTCCGTCCGCCTGTGTGTGTGCGTGTGTGTGTGTGTGTGTGTGTGTGTGTGCGTGCGTGCGTGTGCGTGTGTGTGTGCGCGAGACACGATGAGCACTGATGGTAACCAATCTGGCAGGGATGGATGTCACAGCTTCCAGCCAGCAGTTCCATCTCCCAGCCTAGAACGAGATTTTGGCCTGAGCCACAATCGATGGCGTGGATCAGTCCCCGCTCGCGGGGCCGTGCCAAATGCTGCGACGCGGCGGAACGCGGCACCAGGTCCACAGCTCTGTAAAACACCACAACTTAGCACAGACATACTCGGTCCTGCTTAACCCTGTAATCACTGACACCACGGGAGGATGCTCTGATGTTTAACTCAACGTGCATGTTAAGTGTGTAGGTGGTGCTAACACCAGCGTGTAAGTTAACACACCATGTGCTCCAGAGGCTGGAGATGCACAAATGAAGAGAAGTCACTGAGCAGGGAGGGGCAGCTGTTCTGTTAGGCCCCTGCGAGTCTCCCAGCTCCGCCGACTGAGTCACAGAGCCCAGACCGTGACTGCAGGTTGAGCAGTGAAGCCCCGCTGACAGAGGAGGTGGGGAACAGAACCCTTCGCTGTCTGTTGCTCTCTGGAGCCACTTCAGAAGCAGCACTGCTCCAAATAGCTTATCGATGCCTTCATTCACAGTGGAAGTGCCAGTTTACTGTTCAATCACACTGCGGGCACTTAGAGGAGAGCTTTCAGCAACACGAGTTGTGGTGAATCACCCCCTTCCTTCATCAGCCCGTCCGTCCCCGTCTCTCGCCCACTCTCTCCACTTCGGCATATATTAAAAACGTGCACAAGTGCATTTGGGGTGTCGAGGGCCCCAAGTTCATTCTTGTACGAGATGCCGCTAAATTGTAATGCCAACGATGAGTAGACGGCTGACCGAACCAGGCCACTGTCACCGGTAGCAACGGTGCAGCCATGGGGGCGACGCTCAGACAGAGGGAAATCAGCGGTCACGTGCAGATGGTGCTGAAGATAAAAAGAATGAGAAAAACGAGGGGAACCTCGGCAGAGGTAATGCAGGGGGGTAGACCGTAGGGTGCAAAATGAGACCATCTATTCTCCAGCCGCCTCAGTCTGTTTTATCCGAAGCACGCCGCACTTGTTAAGGTCCGTCACAGACCCCTGAAAAGGTGTTAATTGGTGCAGAACCACCAGCGTCCCTGTAATGGACACCGGCATGGCAGAAGGCAGGGTGTCACAGCAGCGTGTCCAGTGTGACTGACTGAGGGGAAAGTCAGGAACCACTGAGGGTCCCGCCTTAACACTGCTGTAGCCCCTCAGGGTCCTGCCTTAACACTGCTGGATAAAAGACCAGACGTTAGCTGGCACAGGGAAGAGCCTGCAGCTGTGTTAGTCAGCATTGCCCCTCTACCGGTGAAGAAAGCACCGCCCTCTCCACTGGAGCCAAGACCCAACTCTCAATCGGGAGAAATTAATTCACAAAAATAACAACAGATCAAAAGACATCAGCTTGATCTGAGAGACAGGGCTGATGACAATGGGAGGGCAAAGAATCAGACGGGGGGCACGAAGTGTGCAAACATGGAGCACGTTCACCTCACAGGTAAACAACTTATAGTCAGGTAGCGGTCCTGTAGGGGGGCAAACGGTTTCACGGTTTTTACTTCCGCCCCCGGACCTTCTCGTGTGGGGGCTGAGCCAACTGTCGCTGCGTCTGTAAGTGTTAAGGGGGGGGGTGACACAACAGAAATCATGCACAGAGCGAAACTGAAAAGCGCCAAAGTAGATCGGTTTACAAGGTGAAAGAAAGGACGCGTGGATAGCTTGGTTCTTCTTAACTCCACGTGCTGCATCTGTTACACACACTCTCACTGATAACCACGGACTCCTGAATATTCATGATACAATCCCGTAAAGAACATTTTACTTTTAATGAAGCGCAGAAGTGCAAATGTAGTGGTTCAGTAAAAAATGTTTTGACTGGCTGCCTGTTTTAGTTTTTCAACCAAAAAAATGTAAACAGACCGGTGAGAAAGAGAAGCCGCTGCCTCGGGTTACTGGGAAACGGCGATCTTAAAGCTCAGGTGAGCAAAAGGGACGCGACAGGGGCTGAGAGGGGAGCCAGCCGGAGAGCTGGCGAGGCAGACGAGATGGCGTGCGTGCCTCTAACGCGTGCTGCCCCCCCCCCCGGCAACAGCAGCCATCTTCAGGAGAACAGACAGCAGAGCGGGCTTTACATCTGCTATTGATCTGGACACTTCTGAGGCGCAAAAGGTCATCGTGGGGCCCCTGCTGTCTTATAATTATAACGGAATAGCAAATTGGGGGGGGCGGGGGATGGATCCTGGGTGTGACTTTGAACTGGTTGCCTGCAGAGTATCGGATGCTTTGTGTGTGTGTGTGTGTGTGTGTTGGGGGGTGATTAGGTCCTGTGCAGGAGCATGCTGAGGCCTGGTTACACCCGGTACACCGTGCCTCCTGATTTACACCCCTCCTCTTCCTCTTCCCAATCCTTCCGTTTCCTCCCTGATGGAAATCAGGTACAAAAAGGCAGGTTCAAATATTGCTATGAATGGCTCAGATAAAGACACAGACAGGCGTCAAACACGATAAATTATGCATGGTGTGGGGAGCCCAGGGGAAATACCCACAGACGGCCAGGCAGCGCCGAGACTGCGACGTGGCACGGGCATGAATAAAAACAACCAGTAGACACGTCAAACAAAGCAATCATTCATTTTAACTGAAACTGGTTACTAAGGTGATATCGCAGATTTGTAGCAAACCAAAAAAAGGTTAGATGGTAATAAGTGTATTAGAGGGTGTATCTGTATATGGCATGCATCTGGAGGAACCACCGCACATCCAGGCAAACTGCAGCACTGCCAACCTCGCAGCATCACACAATGTAAGAAACGGTGCCCTTACAAGAGGACAGGGTACCAACGCCCTCACAGTATTCTACAGAGAATGCAATTCCACACAGCAACATTTCATCTGTTTTTCGAATGATGGGGAAAGCGAGCGTGGTGTGATGTAAAATGAAAACGCAGGGTCAAGAGGGCGGAGGACAGCGGTAACGCACAATGCATTGGCTAACAAACAGAGCAGCAAGCCACTTCGCATTCTCCGCTTTGAGCTCATGGTTGCTATGGTTATTTGTGCTCAAGGATTCTCCCACAAACTCCTTTCAATTTCAAATGGACGCCTTCCTGTAATTACGGCAAACCTTGGAGAAGCGATCTGGGCTGGGCCTGACGGCAGAAAGAACAACGCCACATGGTGATGATTCCAGCCTTCTCACTTGCAGAAAGGAAGCGGGGATCAAAATTAGCCAAAAATTAAAAAAGAGAAGTTTAGTGCTCAGATTATATCATTATTCCATAGCCTGTCATGCGCAGCAAAAATTATGAAGGCAGTCCAAAGCAAATTTGTCTCTGTCAGTTCGATAACACAGAGGACACCTTGCGCAATCTTTTAGTATCCTGCTGTAGTAAACCTGTCGACTGCCCTTAAAAACCTAATTAGAGTGATCAAATTGCAGGGGGTTTGGGCAAAGACACGGAGAGGTGAATAGAGCAGAACTGAAGCCCTGAAGCCGAAGGTGGGAAGCCTGTAGGGGGGCAGCACAGTGGCTTCCAGCAGAGGTGTCAGCACCCACGGTAGGGCTCAATAACCAGTCACAGTGATGGATGTCAGGGGAGGCAGGACCCAGCCAGAGCAGAACCGAACAGCAGCGGCGCAGAACCGGCTCAGACCACGGGTTCCGCACTGTTTTCTCCCAGGCCCTCAAAGCCACTTTTCCAGTATCAGACATCAGAACTTTCCCTCACAGTTTGCACCACACACGGATAACGCTGGCAATCGATTAAAAAAGGGTTTTAAAGTGCTGGAAAAATAGAAACAAGCTAAATGCGAATAAACATATGATCTGATCGTTTTTAACATGGACAGTGTTTTGTGTGTGTGTGTGTGTGTGTGTGTGTGTGTGTGTGTGTGTGTGTGTGTGTGTGTGTGTGTGTGTTGTACCACATGGGTAGGGTTTTGTGTGTGTGCATGCACTGTACCAAATTCACAGACTGAGCCGTTTAAGCTTGACGTTAATGGAATTCAGTTGCTCCTCATGCACAGATATTTCCAGCAACCCAAACCCAGTGAAAGGAACAGCAGGTACTGCAGTGCCACGGTAACGCTCGCTCCAGGTGCCAGTGCTAGGCGTGAGTGGCAGCTAGGCATCTCCTTCAACTTCCTGAGAGAGAATTTCCACAGTTACTCCACTCTGCTTCAGCAACAGCTCCTGCAGTTAGTGACCTCAGCAGCAAGGGTGGCACTGAAGAGCAAATTCCACACACAGGACCCAAACGCAAGGCCACTGCTGAGCAGCTTCTAACAGCGCAAGACCGAAGTGTGTTTTCTCTGTGTCTTTATTTTATTTCGCTCTGCTTATCAAACTCCGCCACAAAGGTGCAGTATATATCGCACTGTACGCATGCACACACAGCGACAGAGTTTGGGCTGCATCTCCAGGAAACCCACAGAGCATGTGAAAGGTGGGCACGCACACACACACGCACACACAAGCACGCACAAACGCACACACGTGCACAGGAGAAAGCAGGTTTCCTGAAGGTGAGAGGTGACAGCCGTAATGTGCCTCCCATGTCAACAAACGGCCGATTATTACTAGGCGGCGAATATTCCAACAGCCAGCGAGCACAGCGGGTGGCGTGCCGCCAGTCATGTGACAGCTCACTCCACGCAGCTCAACGGCAGCTGTCAGGCACGGAGATGAACGTGAGTGAAAACGAGGGACAGGTGACAGTGCGTGACTCGTCACACAGCCTCATTCCTGACAACAGGCGGCTCTGCAGAAACAATGCTCAGACTGCTACAGTCTTTGGAAGCTCCGATGGAGGCACGAGGTCCAGGGAAGCCATCAAACTAGGACAGTGGTCGAGACACAGGACGCGTACCGCTTGTTCGTGCACAGGTGACGCACGTGTTGCCGCACTGCATCATGCAGAGGACCTTCTGCCCACGTTCATGTTTCGTTGCAAATTAAGCTAAAGCCTCAGACGATCTTCTTCTAATTTCCATTTACGAAAAGCTGTGTTTGCTGGTACAAGACGCCTAGTGTGGGGAAGGGTGGCCGTCCCATAATTAAAGGTTGCTCACTGAATTCAGCTCGGTCTTTGGAATGCTTCTTTTCACATATGCTGGAAAAAGCAGAAAAGTGAACTGGGGTCACATTGGAGAGAGAGAAGGAAGTGCACCTGGGAGCCCCCCTCGCCACGCCCCAGTACAGGTGGCACAGCTGGTACAGAAAGAGCCTTAATGTGAGGCCGTAACCACAAACCACCTCACGTACCCTCACCAGCTGCAGGGAAAACCTCCACTTTCACTAAACCATTAATCCTTCATGTAAACACACATTATATAAGCAGAAGATATAATACCCCGCTGGCACAACCAGCACTCGATAAAAACAAAGCTAGATCTACATTCTGACCTCCGCTGGCATCCGCCAACAGCTGGGCCACGGGCAGTGCCCAGCGCTAACGAAACACTGCGAGACGCTCTATAGCCAGAGGACCGGGCCGCCCCGACACACACTCACACAGAAAACACACAGCGCACACAGGCTGCCTCCACTTACAGGGCTATCTATAGATACACACCTTACTTAGAAATGTGTTTGATACACGCCTATATTAGCACAAACTAGAGGCTTGTCATTATTACTGTAAATTGTGTGAATTTTGTTGCTAAGCGTTGACAACACTAGCACCTTTCACAGTGTGCACTTATCCTCTTCGAGGAAGAGAAGATCCACGGTGAAGACAAGACACACCTACACCCCCCCACCTCAGCAGAGATCCCACACGCTTTGCCAAGATGGCTGCCCTGACAAGGGGGCTCCCGGCAGGAGAAAACCCTTCCCGTAAACACGAGCACAAACGAGGAGTCGCCGGATCGTTTTCACCTAGAATCAGGCACGCCCACTGTTTCCGCAAACAGCACCTTTTGCCGAATTGGTCTGAGCTCATAAAGTTAATGAAAAACACAAAAAACTGCCTGTCCTGCAGGACAGCAGTAAGAAGGCGCCTCCGGCTGAGTGTCTGTGGAAGCCCGAGGGGACGGGGTGCGGCTGGCAAGGAAGCCCCCCCACTGCTGCGTGACCCACCTACTTCGCAGACCCCTTGTCCCGTAACACGCCTGGCACGGGCACAGCAGAGCGCGGGCGAAGCCAACAGCCGAAAGGGCAGCCCCCGCGCGCCGCGAGCGACAGGTGGCCAGTGACGTGTCCTGGCACAAGGACCCTGGCACGGAGACCCTTGCGCCCAGGGAGGTGCCCCGCTCACCCACGCAGCCACCTGTGACACTCGTTGCGCCCAAAAGAAGTCGTCCTTAAACTACGTTATCTGTTCACACGCATGGCGCCGGAACACAAACAGGCGGCGAAGGGGCCAGCGTCGCCGCTTGCAACATGCCACACACCGGTTTTTCACGATTAAGGCCGGTTACGTTTCAGAGAAGAACCAAAAGCCATTAGGTAACGCATACAAAGACCTTTTTCTGCAAGAGATAAAGAGTTGGTTTGTGAAGGTGCAGTCTCATGAATGGCACTTCTAAAAGCTCAAATTGATTTAAGTGGTGGCATATTAAACCCCATTTGGTGCCTGATGCCTCAAGCTCCAGAGTCACCCTTCACACCCAATTTATTTTTCCATTAAAATGTTCATAGGCTCTGCAGAGGGACCCCTGAGCTGGAGGGCTGCGTTACATTCATCTTCCCCGGTGCCCCCTGTGGGTGCGGGAGTGTCATGCTCTCACTCCACACCTGAAGCCCAGCACATGTGCAGCTGGGACGATAACTGCGCCCCGTATACGGCCACGGCCCAAGCAGTTAAAACGCCCCCAATAAAAGGCAGACGTGGAGAGAAACAGCAGTGCAAAGTGACACGCTAAATTTCCCCTGGGTGACGTGGGCAGCAGTTGCGTTATTAGCTCGGGGCGTACAGGAACAAATAAAGGACAAGAGCAAACCTTCTGTGTCAGAGGTGACGCCCTCAGGCCGTGTCTGAGATCCCGTATTTCTGCCGAGCAGCTAACGGCTTAAGGATGGGACGGCGCTCTCTCTGGACCAGGGAAGACACATTACATAGCCCCTCACACTCAGTTTATGCCAAAGCTGCTCTCTGGCCCTTCCCCGACAGAGGAAAAACGCAGAGCAGAAAATAGCAAAGTTGTGTGTGTGTGTGTGTGTGTGTGTGTCTGTGTGCGTGCTAGTGCGAGCGTGTGTGCATGCGTGTTTTTGAGCCGACAAGTTGGCTGCGCGCAGAGACG
>JABJVR010006785.1:0-12137 GCA_025773905.1 Chitala chitala
CCTGAACACCCCCCCTCCACGGAACCAATCTGGACTGCAGTTGCCCCCCCCTTTTCACAGCATGCATGCATACACTTCCTCTTGGACAAAACACAACCGATATAAAATAACCTGCAGTCTGGCTTTTTGTCTGCAGTCTGGGCATTTGAAAGCTTAAACATTTGCAACAAACCCCTCATAGACTGGGAGAGAACATTCAGTCCTAACTGTGACTGCAGACCTGGTCTCCAAAGAAAGCCAACCTTCTGTTAAGAATGCATCTCTGGTTTCCAGTGGCCACACTCTAGGGGAAGGGTGTTTATTTTGCAAGAGAGGGGTGCGACACCACCATATCGGTTGTCATACAGCACATTAGCGGTGACCAACATTGAGAGCACAGACAAGTAGTCAAGGTGACGCCCAGTTGGGAAGGTGACGTTTGCTAAGTCTGTGGTAAAACAAACAAATAATTAAACGTTCAGGGAAACAAGACACACTCCTCACACACCCTCACCCATCTTCACACACCCCAGTCATGCATTCACTTTGACAATGAAGCCAAGAGCTCCACGCAGCCAATCGGAATAAATCCCACAGAAGGGCGTGGGCTTTTCATTTTAACTGAAAGATCATTGCTGTAGCATTCACTTATTTTCATGGTTTCTGAAACTCTGCGCTGATCTTGAGAGTAGAAGCATATTTTGTATACTTTCCTGAATTTGGCCTGAATGCAGCTGTTCCAGAAAGCGCAGAAAATCTGTGCAGAGGAAGAGATGTCTTCATCAACCCAGACACTGGCTACTGTGACTAATCTCTCCCAGGCCCTCATATCGAGCGCTTTTGGCTTGCATGGACCGTATAGTGCATGCAAAGCACCCTTGTCATCAGAAAAGGGGCATTTAGAAAGATCTCTCTGTACAAAACTCCCACACAATAGTGGTGTTCCACACTTTCTGCTGTGCTTTGCAAGCAGTGCACCGGAGACCGAATCGATAACCGTGTTTAAAGAGTACAAAAACGTATTCCAAATAAACAAGCAAATAAATATTTCATGTTAACGAGGCATTTACAGTTTTGCTTGCAGCTGGTTAGGATTATGGTGTGGTGGTGATGGTACTGACCCAGATTCGAGCGAGTGACACAGTGCCCGGTGAGCCGCCTTCTTTCCACTGCCCCGAGGCCTCTACCTCCTGCTGATCTCCCACTGAAAACTCCAGATCCAAAGGTGGCACCGCGCCCGTGATTCCTTAGCCTGATCGGCCTCCAGACGCGGCCCGTGCGGTACACTGAGGTGCTGTACTGAAGGACCATGTTTATGTTAAAGGCCTTCTTTCATGTGAGGTGGGCCGCAGAAGCCAGAGAGAGGCCAGGTCAGCCTCTACACCTCTGGCCTGAGGCTCATTATAGGCAGTCTGTGAGGTGGCCGGCCAGCCATCGCTGTGGGTGCTGGAAGCCCCACTGTGCCAGGGCTCTAGCCCCCGACAAATATTTTGGCACCTCCTTCTTAATCAGACTCCTGCCGGGGGCACAGCAGGAAGCCCCTCTAAGAGCCAGAGGGCTAATGCTATCAAATCCCCCTGATCTGCAGTCCGTCAGAAGGCATGCCCTATAACAACCTAGACCAGTCACAAGGGAGACCAGTGCTACCCAAGCACTGTCCTGAATGCCATCCTGACCCGTAAACTATCCAACTCAGAGAGAGAGAGAGGACGAGTGAATAGTCAATTAAAAAAAAATCATGTTAATCACTTTTATTGTCCATCTTCGTAATTGACAGATGTCAATATTTGTGTGCTTTCACACTATGTAATAACATATTTATATTTGTGCAAGCGCAGTCCGATGATGTTAATTTTTTTTTTTTTCTGAAATAATTCACAAATTTTAAATTTCGTGCCGTTCCGCTCCGGCCGGTGAATCCCTGCGTCCAGCCCATCCGCCCTGTATTCTCTACCGGCTCGTCAATCACTTAGTAGCCGTCTCGGTTTCCCAATCGACTGCCGCAGTATGGCGGTGCTTGTGTATATTCTTATAATTGCTCTGTTTTATTATTGTTATTAATATCATTTCTGCCTAATGTAGAAACTTTAACTTTTCATAGGTATGCACGTGTATGCACGGGACAATCTGCCGTTTCAGGCATCCACAGGGGGCTTGGAATTTATTTCCACATATATGGGGAGACTACAGTATGCATCTCAGACTTAAACCGTCGCTGTTATTTTAACATCCCATGACGTGACTATTCCATGTTACGTGCCCATAAGAAGATTAAAATCAGAACGCTCACTAATGTAATTCCAGTCACTGTTCACGCACCCGTAATCTCCGTCACAACCACAACAAACAACCGACAGGGTATTACACATTAAATTTAGGAGTCCACTAAAATCTGACGGAATCTCCAAGGCAGAATTTCAAGTGCAAATGAACACTTCGTCTACAGTAGCACCGAAAGCCGCTCCCGAAAAGAAAAAAAGGTTCCTTGGTTCACTCATAGGGGGCAGCACTGACACTGCCAATGCGATGATGCAAGGAGAGTCAGACATCATGGAAACCTGGGAAAATGAATTGCAGTCTGTTTGCTATTTTAGATCTGCCCTCTTTGCCACATCAAACGCTGCACTTGTGCATTAAAGAGGATGAAGCCGTGCGACACATACCCTTTTCCCGCCATGCAGGCCGGAAACACAAGCCTTTGAGCCAGATGACGTTCCTTGTCCATCTGTATAGTTTAGGCCCATTTTCTTGTCAGCAAAGTTTAAAGTAGTCGTAGGGACATCTGCACCATGAAACCAACTCGCCTGAATTAGCATTGAGACACATTTAGAAACAGGAATGCCACCAGTGAGGAATTGTTCCTTGTCTCACCATAAGAGCAGTTTAACTCTAGTTCCATACGTCTGTCCTGATACCAGCGTCAGCCCTTTGTGTCCCGTAGTAAAGCCCGTATAAACTTCCAGTTTGGGACTCTCAGAAACAGTTTGGGCACAGAACCTGGACTCTGGTCCTTAAAATTTTTTCACAGAAGTAACCAGTCACTGATTGCATATGGAGTTAGCTGTTAGCCGAGTGGCTCGCATTCCACATAAGACTGAGGACTAAGTCTAGCCCCTGCAGGGTGCTGACGGATGAAGCCAATTTTCCCCAAGGTTGGTTTAAGAGATCAACATGGGGGGTGTCATATTAAAATCCCAGTGCAGTAGCAGAATGTAAACACCGACCCTGCACCCACTGTCTGTTGGATATCTTGTGCAAAATCCCTCTTATCAGTGCAGAGAAACGTGCTGTGGAGCTTCGCTCTTTCCCACTATGGTGGATATGCAGCCAATGCCGTCAGCGAGCTGCCATCCCTAGTGTACCCATCGGTCTCAGGTGAAGGAATACCTGTGACCACCCCACCACTGGGATCCTGAGGCCAGTTAGACAAAAAGTCAGAGCATTTAATTACCCAAGATAACACAGCTCACAACATATTTCAACTCACAGATTGTGTCAGATGGTTTCTAAAGTATATACCTTTTTGATGTTTTCAAACAACTCAAGGGCACTGATACAGAAGTCAGCTTGTGTTTCAAACCACTGCCCAACCACAAAACAGACATGGGGATGTAATTAATAGGCAAAAATTTGCCTGTACAAAAAACAATGTAATGTAAGTTCTTATTTACACGGTTAGTTCAAACAGGACGGTTGTTTTTCACTGCCAATGTTAAACAAAATGAGGGGACAAATGTACCTTCTCAAATGCTTAAATTATAATAAAGGAATTATCTGAATACAAAAAAATAGCTAAATGATATGGAGAAAACGTTTTGATGTGCCAAAACTTAAATCACTTACATATAAGCACATTTTTATATTTGAAACTAGTACGCGGATACACAAATGTCTTATGCGATGTCAGTTTTTCTTGTTTGCGCCAAACCCCCAGCAGTGCACCCATATAAATTAGACGTCACGCTGCCATCTGCTGGCCATTAAAAAAAAAAATCCCGTCCGATTCGGTTGCAGTGTCGCTGCGTTTGTCCATCTTCCACAGCGCCGAGGGTCTCTCTCTCTCTCTCTCTCTCTCTCTCTCACACATACGCAAAACCAAGGACTTTATTACAGCAAGCAAATTTATAAACTTACCATTAGCGTTTTTCTCGCAGTTGGAATAAATTAATTTAGTGTAATAGTTAAATCCGCTAATGAAATCCTGATTCACAAGCGTTTAATTTGACACATAATACTGTGTGTACTGGTGTCATTACACAGATGAACGAATATGTTCAGTTCGACATCGTCTTTTAAAGTCATTTCATAAACAAAAAAGGTTCGATTACACGACCTTTTCTTAAATGTGCTTGAATTTTGTACGTCTTCACACGACATTAAAAGAGTTAACAGATCGATCTGGAAAGCATTAAACTAGGATTTAGTGGCATTGTGAAGTTAGTGCTATTTTGAAGTCTTTCCTGCAATTGCAGACTCCTTTGCCATCGGTAGGTGGCGCTGTAACCGCTTGAAATAGTATCTTTAAAGGTCTTTGAGGGCCGCAGGTTTTTCTTCCAATTCATTCATTTCACTTTAACCACTATTTTAATTAAATATCAATTACATCCTCGTTTCTCTTCATTCTTCGTAATCATTTGCGTGTAATGTGCAGTCAATTTACTTGATCCACATTTTTCTGTATTATGAAGATCTCAAGCGTTGAACGGAGGACGATCATGCAGTATTTTCATTATAATTAACTTTAAATAACGTGTACATGTTGGCCTACAGTATGTACCAAACACAAACTGAAAAGTAAAAAAAAAAAAAAACACCTCCAAATACGTACAAAAACGTATACTAACAAAAACACACGGAGATTAACTGTGCACTATATATGGATGAAACGTCACAAAGATTTTCGTTTATTCATCGCACTTTTTTATTATGAATGTATACATGTATCAACACTGCCGTAGTTGTTCTGAAACACCTGCAAAACGTCTTGACGTGTGGCTGTATAAAAGCGCCAGACACCGATATCATGGGCTTTCCATTTCCAAAATGGGCTCATTTCTATTCCGACGTGGAACGTGTCCGCTAACAGCTTTGAGCAAATTCCACGCACGTTTCAAACACGAGCCATTAAGGAACACATTTCAAATCTAAGTCACGTGCGACGAGTGTACAAATACACGAGAGTTAATAAAATATCTGGGGTGATGAAAAGGGTGGGGGATCGGACCAGTAACGTGCCATCCGTGTGACTCTGCAGGGTTATGACGGAGGAACGTAAATAAAAGTGAAGGTGGTTTAAAACGGGTACCTGCATATACAGACATTACTACACAAATTAATAATAATATAATAATAATTTCTTTGTAAATTTGGAAGTCAATGGCATTGCGTGAAATGGGCCGCTACTCCTCGACAGACACTTTTGGCATTTGGAGTAACTGCAGTTTCTTTGCCAATACCTACGGGTGCCAGTTAAGGGAAGCGCCTAGACCCCTCCTCCAACTACTGGACACATTTCTCTGCATCGTTACACAATATATTACGCATGTACTATTAAGTCCAAACTCTCTATTTGTAACCTCCGAGGCCGACTGTGTTTGGGCTGCTAACAGATTAAAGTGGCATCGTGACATTTATCAGTAGGACTTTTGTAAGGACGAGGGGCAACTTTACAGAACAGGTTCTCCCTACATATCTGGCTGATGTAACGTAATTTAAGACTATCGCACTATTTTTGACACAAACACACAGGAAATTACCGAAAATTAACGTTAGTCTACAAATACAATGTTCCGTTTATATAAACTGTCACGTTTACAAATTTGCTAGCAGGAATTAAAACTGATAACGCGCTGGCGAGATGGCGATATTGTACGTGTAGTTAAAAATTCAGCTGCGTTCACCTGACTGCCCCCACGTTCCAGGCATGGCAGAAACGACAAGAAAACACCGGATGGTCACGATGGTCATGCATTTCGTCAGTTAATCGTTAAGCAGGCGTCTAAAAGTTACGGGGAAAACCACAACGAATTACCAATACCCAACCATGCACATGAATAAACAAAGGTAAATATTGTAAGGAAAAAAAAAAACATCCGGTATTTGCAGCGATAAGTGTTGGAATTATTGCTCTTGACACACACACGCGCTCGACATATGAGCAGATCAGCAGTAATTCCGCTAGTAGGTACACTGTAGTACTTACACTGTTTCTCTTAACGTATGCGCGGCCACGTCGCCCACTTTCACCTCCTGCACCAAGACCACTGATTTTTTCCCAGGACTTCTAGAGGAAAATGCTGGAGGAGAGGCCTTTATGGTGTACAGTTTTTTTTCCTTTTTAATGAGAGACAATAAAATTCAGTTGTATGTTAACATGCAGTAACAATTAACGCATTCTATTCCATTCTGTTCTATGCTGTTCCATTCTATTCTAACCTTTACCAGTGAACATGCCCGTTTGCAAATGAGTTACTTACGCAAGATGCCAAGCGGTTCTTTCTGGCGGATGGACCGACTTCGTTTTATGATTATCGCCACGTTCAAGTGTGAAAACAGTCAATAAGTGCCATCCGCAGAGCTCAAGGGTGCATACTGAACTTGCAAATTTACTTCCATATTGTTTTATGACAGTCCTTCAGACGGATTTGATAAATGACTTTAATTCTCTAGTTATGTGTCGCGGTGTTTGTGAGGGATCGTGTTTTCAACACAAATAACATCGGGGGATTGTTTAAACGAAATACGACAAATGCCCGTGGACATAAGTGAGGAGTAAATACAACCAACATTTATAACTTTACAATTGCGGTTTTAAATATGGAGCCAAGTTGTGGCGCGAGGCATTAAAATCATATAAAATATCTGTTCACCGATACACAAAGGCGCACACACACAACACACGAAAAACCAAGAAGAGGCGCACATCGCACTTCTTAACACACACTCGATCAGCGAAAGAGACTCCAAAAGCTAACGCAACGTATGGCCCTATGAATGGACTGGTATCGCAGTATAACATGCCGAGGTATTGGTGAAAGTAAACTCAATTAATTAAACCCAGCGTTACTGCAGAACTTGCATCAATCAGTGTTATAGCAGTGAACATTTTAGAGACACTTGGCCTGCGCTTTACACTCTACCTCTGGCGCTCGTCAAATATTAAACGTTTTAATTAGTCAAACGTCTTTCGTAACACACAGCTGTGCGCTTTAATTAATCTAATTAATTCAGACACTCACGGCCTAATAACTGTTCAAATACAACCACCGCTCTCCGCATAATACGGACATCGTACTGCAATCAAAGCGCTTCATTTAGACTAAAGCAGCAATTTACTTTGTTATGGTTTCTAGAGTTTTCTGAAAATTAAAATGAACCTAAGTTATAATATACAAACAGAACCTCCGTGCACAACGTAAGGACTCTTGGCGCTGACTGCACAGACTGGGCAGCAAAATACCATTAACTGAAAATGTTTACTTGACAGACCTACAAGGGTCATGCTGTTATGACAGCAAAACATTTTATATGTCAAAAAAAGAGCACAGCAGGAAAAGGTGGCACTGCAGCACACGCCCATACAGATTCTGCTGGTTCTCTTTGCAGTGTATCAGTCCCTGCCTTTCGCCACAGATTGTAGAATTTAAAGCCAACACTGATGTGACACCAGCGTCAATGTCCGTTGGGCAGAACAACAACAATGGTCATCACAGCAACCAATATAAATAACGTTATTATCACGTATAATAATTCATACGACTAAACTTTGTTTTCCTGTCCAAAGTTTACTCAACCAAAACGATTCTGATGAAATCCAGTGTTTGTACGTAACTCACAGCCACTTAAATCAGCACGTGAAGCAGAAAAGTTTCTTAAGACAATTACTCATCCTGAACGCGCATTAAATATTCAGTGATTACTAATGAAATTGCTTGGCAACTGTGCATGATAAATAGACCAAAAATAAGTAACATCAAACAAATAAAGTAGAGAAAATATGGGCTCTGCGTAATTATCACGTCAATCTTTGTCAGTCTTGTGCATTTTGTGACACAAACATTATGAATGATGATTTAAGTTTTCCACAATGGCAGCCACATCTGTAGATGGTGACAGTTCAGGGAATAAGCTGATTGTGAATTACATTTTGTGTGTTGTCAAATGGATGACAGAGTGAACAAACAGACTGGGGGGGTGTCAATTCGACAACATTGTTTGTATGGGAGACGGATATCGTTATGTACGATTGGTTGTGGAAAATTCCCAGCCTGCACATTTGTATTTTATATTTGTGTCATGATTTTGTGAAGTGTTAAAGAAGAAAAGCAAGATCACTGCTCATGGTGTGAGTGTATTAGTGATTATAAGGCATACTTTCACCTCATGTTTACCTGTAGAAAGGGTTGACATGGTACAGCCCACATATAAGGTTGCTACAATTGTCTGTTTGATCTTCCTTCCTTTGACCACCTGTTTTGTTGTAGACTCACGTCTGAAGTGTTTAAAGTCATGTTCTTTTTAAACGTGAATTACTTTGTCCATGGACACTGTCTAATTATTGACTGTCAGGTCTTTGCTGTGTTTTACTAAACCTGCAAGTAATCCAATAAACATCTGTGTACAGGTGACACTGGGCACCATCAAACTACATGTATTCACCATGTTCCTGTTTCATTGTGCCGTTTCTGTGCCATGACCGAACATCGAGATAAAACCATGCTAGTACATGCTCTGTGCAAGGAAGTCATTGCAGATGTGCAACTAACTGATCGTTATATTTTGTGTTTTCAACATATCAAAGGATTGAATAATTACATTTGTTAACACTGCATTGCTGTTATATCTGATATGCTGTAAAACTCACCTTTGATAATTACATCCTGTTTTCACTATGAGGCGTAAATATTCAATGTCGTCTTTGCAGGGATTTGTGACTGACCTGACAACTGTAGAATACTGCCCTGATAAACACCTATTTGCAGGTGAATAGAAGTGATCCATTTAAAGACACTGATTGTGTGTGGAAGGTGTAGTTATGTAATTCAGTTCCGGGAACCTGTTGTCTTTTTCATAAAATTATGGCTTAAGCACAGTTTCCTTATTCAAAGAAGAAGGCATTGATGTTTCCTAAGGTTGTCAAGAGGGTAGAAGCAATTAATGCCTAGAAACTATTCAATTTACCTAGTCATGCGTTAAAACGAGATATCATCTACGCTGAAACAAACAGAAGGTCACCACCATGTAACAGGGATAATGTGGGCCGGACTTGAACTTGTGACCTTGCAGTCTGAGTTCTAAACAAGAGGATTAGTGCGTTGAGCTAAAAGACCCGAGTTCCTTATCAGCCTCTTGTCCTGATTACCGAGGGATTCTTGCTGTAGCGGCTCACACTCCACACAGAAGGTGTCGTTTCAGCCTGCGGTGTGAGAAAAATTAATATAGAGTGTATGGTGGTCTTTGATGGAATATTACGGTACATTGCTTAATTCTAAGTCTGATTTGGCAGCATGAAAAAAGATTGTTTATAGAGCCAAGATTTTCACGGTGTTTTGGACATGGTGTTCCATTTCACGTTTTAATGGTTTCCATAATTGCAAATGCTGACAAGTCATTTAGGAAGACCAGAAAACTAGCATTGTGTTGTTAGAGCATTAGAATGGAAGATGTTCCAAAAGGTAACAGCAGCGGCAGCAGTGACTAGCACACGTATTCACCAACATGTTGAAGAAGCTCCCATATGGTACAGGTTTTTCATAATGGCAATAAGCAGCTATTTCATTTTGCTTTTTTAAACAGTCAATTCAAAAACTTTGCATGTTGTTTACACACAGCTGGCTGCACGTGCAGAGCTGCAGTGTCACTGGTTAGAAAGCGGGGACTGTAAGGTGTAACCCAAGATTGACGCTCTGCCGCCGTTGTGTGCTCCGCGGAGGTGTTTTTACTGGGCGAGGACAATGGACCGCGTTAATGTTGTGTGTGTGTGTGTGTGTGTGTGTTGTACATCAGTGTGTTGAGCCGCCTCAATACACGTTTCTATCAGCAGAAATGTGGGGACTCTGCTGCTACCACGTCCAGTTAGCAAGACAGCCCTCGGTACAAGTACGGAAATTGTTTAGCTTTGCTTTATTATACATACATTCATTACAAAAATAAATAAACAAATAACCCGAATCATAATAAACCCACACCTTGCACAGTCTTAAATGTGACCTTTATGCGCTACGAAAATAAAAATAAAATAAAAAATAAAACTTGTTTAAAACCCCCAATTCTGCATGTGCCCTAGGGATTACGCTGAACAAAATAATTACGAAGGAAGCCAGAGGGACAGACGTGGGAGGTCACCGAGGTGGGTGAATTGTACCAAAGCTGATAATTGCATGCTTCGCGTCTTTAGCATGATGGTTTTGTAAACAGTCCTCTACAAATGTGCTTTCGTAGAACACTGTACATTTCTACATAATGAAGTAGAAGATGTGACCCCTATTTTGGTTTTTTTTTCCCCTCTTAAAACATAACCGTCTCCAAATCATAACCTAAACATTCTGGGAAAACCTGAAGCAATTCTAAGTAAAAGAGACACATTCAAAAAACAAGGTATTTAATCTGCGTTACCCATACCAGTCTAGAGATGAATTTATCTTATGGTGAGATCTTAAAACTTGACAGTGGTTGCATTATCTTCGGGTATTTCGTGACGGTATCATACTGAAAAGCAATAACATCTTCGTTCATATTTGTGTTTCCTACAGAGTAGATAGCTGCATCTATCAAACCTGCCCATCAGCCTAAGCAAACACAGTTGTATGGCAGAACTCTTACCACAGGCTGGCCTGTTGCATTGGCAGCGAGTGTAAGAGCCGTAACAGAACGCATCTACATTATACAGGCCTGTCTGTGTGCACAAACCGAGGTTTGTTCGTCATTCTCCAAAGCACGACTCAACTCATCCGTTGTGGTTTTGGAGAAAATAAAAAATAGAAGACATTTATACATGACCAGCAATCAAAGGAAATTAAATGCACAAGTCTAAATTTAGCGTTTAGCACGCCAAAACAAACTTCAAAAATGATGTCAAAGTGTTAACAGGTCAAATGGAAACTGAACTTTCTTATTGTTACCCATGTTCTGAACGTGGACTACCCTACTGTGTACACACACTCGCAGGCGCCCGCAGAGGCACGCACACACATTACATTTACATTTTATTTATTTAGCAGACACCAAAGCGACTTGCAAGGATAACGGTACACGTGCATGTCACGCGCACGCGCGCGCACGTAATTTATCAGTGGTGTAACTTAGTCTTGTACACGGGCTCATACCGATTTGTAAAATGACACCACCTGTGAAACCGTTTATACTGTGGACGTGTAAACATGCACAACATAAGCTATGCACGCCTCTTACCTTAAAACCAATGAACAGAAGGCAAAACCTGCCCCCCGCGTCGTAAATGTGTCAAACATTCCAACATTGTAGAACTATTTCCAAACATACCTGTTAAACGGCATATGATTGACATTACATAATATATCGCTGACATGAAAATCGTAAATTCCATGGCTGTCAAACTACACGATGTTAAGCAACATAAAACCACTGGATTATGTCCCCTTTGGTTTAAACTCCACTTCCAAGATAAATGTGTACTGAGAATGCTGGTAGTAAGAGGGATTCTTTTGCACTTGTTGCGAAACTTTAGGCTGCATCTGGCTGTCTGTAAGAAATGCAGGTGTTGCGATCATCGCCTCCTTTCGCTGTTGTGGGGGCCGCTTCGTTTCCAGCTAATTGCACACACATAGCCACTATAGAGCGCCTGCATTTTCAATGAGGGACCTCTGGCTGAACTTTGCCGATGCCACATAATCTCTTTATTCAAATTGCAATTTGAGAACACAAGAGCTGACCTACGCGGCACACCTCGCTGGACTGAAACGCGAGAACGGCGCCCAAAAAAACTTTATTATTGCTAACCGGTCTCCTAATGAGCGCGCGCAAAAAATGCCGCTTATCTCATCTGAAGTGTGATGACCTTGCGAACCGCTCCTTAATCTATACATCTATAGTGTCTGCGCGTTAAACTAAATAAGTATTCATGTATCTTATGTGTGGGAATGTAAAAAGGCACTTAACGCACTCTGGAATTTCCCAGAAAA